>CAJHQP010007875.1:0-29886 GCA_905132765.1 Moricandia arvensis
CATTCTTTTCATTATATATCATGCATGATTTAGATTATCATTTAAACTGTCTAGAATGATAAGATATGTATCGGAACGCTTGTGGAGTTGACAGTGGTTCAAGCCACACTATCCTAAAGGATAGGCGCATTCTTCGTTGATTTAACGTTGAAAGATGCCAATGTAAACACAATAGCCGGGGTATCGTCACTTATAAAGGGCTACGGCCCAGCCTATGTTTTGTTGCCTAACGGAACACATCTAGAAATAGATGAGGCGTTATACTCTCCTGGTTCAACGAGAAGTCTTTTAAGCTTCAAGGACATTCACAAGAATGGCTTACACGTTGAGACAACTGGAGAAGGAGCCAAAGAGTTCTTGAATATATTCGAACTCGACCATGACCGGAAAAAGGTCTTGGAGACGATACCAGCTATGGCCAGTGGTCTTTACTATGCCAAGATCAGTGCGGTCGAAGCCAATGCTATTATAAGCAAAGGAAATTAGACAAAATTTCAACTTGTGGCACGACCGCCCTTGGGCACCCTGGAACGGGGATGATGCGTAAACTAATTACCAACTCAATTGGTCATGACCTGAGGGGGAGACGGGTTATACCCAAACACCATGCTTGCACCTCATGTGCGCAAGGGAAACTCCAGGTCAGACCGTCACCAGTCAAAGTGTCAAAGAAACGATCGGTTTTCTGGAAAGGATTCAAGGTGACATCTGTGGACCAATCAATCCACCTAGTGGAACGTTTAGGTACTTCATGGTACTAATTGATGCATCCACAAGCATGGTCACACGTGTGTTTATTATCCACACGGAATCTAGCCTTAGCTAGACTACTTGCCCAACTCATTCAGGTTGCGTGCACACTTTCCAGACTTTCCTTTAAAGATGATCCGTCTTCACAATGCTGGTGAATTAACTTCCCAAGCCTTTTATGAGTATTGTATGTCCATGGGGGTGACAGTTGAACACTCTGTGGCACATGTTCATACACAGAATGGTCTAGCCGAATCTTTATTAAAAGGACCGAGATGGATTGCTAGATCCTGCTACCTCATGAAAAGTAACTGAACCCGGACCACTGCTTGGGGTCATGGCAGTCTTACATGCTGAGCGAGTTGCATACGCCATCAAGACCGTCCCATGAGGCATAGATATTCGCCATCCCAGCTCTTAACGGGTCCGAGAGCCAGACATCTCCATCTAAAGACATTTGGTGTGCCGTTTACTATCCAATTGCTGCCAGCCACTAAGAACTAAGATGGGAGCTCAAAAGGGAGGATGGGAATATATATGTCGGATATGAATCTCCCTCGATCATAAAATACCTTGAGCCAACCACGGGTGATTTATTTAAGCCAGGTATGCAGATTGGCCACTTTATGGAATCTGAGGATGCCGACATTAGGGGGAAGACAATAGCAGACTGGTGCAAAGAAATCAATTGGAATAATACATCCATGGTATGGGCACGATCCTCGAACTCAAGCTTGCGACCTTGAGGTTCAGAAGATTATACATCTTCAAGATCTAGCTAATAAAATGCATGATTCCTTTACTGACCCCAACAGAATGACTAAGTCTTAACATTCCAGCTGCTAATGCACCAATAAGACTAGATGTCCAGAAAGGACATAACCAAGTTGCTACTGAGTCTGGGCCACGCCTCAAGCGTGGAAGACCACTGGGTTCAAAGATAAGACCCCCCGCGTGACTAAGAAAGGTGCAAAACAAACCGTGGGCGAGGGGCACAAGGATCTGGTCGACGTGGTTGTACCATCCGTCCCGCGGCTCCGGGATATGGAGAAACCAACGTCCGGACTAATTTCGGGCGAACCAGAATCCGCAGACATGAGCATTGGTACGAGTGCTGAGGTACCTAATGGGACTTGGGACGCCAAGGCTCAGGGTACTGAACCTCCGGACAATGAAGAGATCTCAACTAATTACACCGTGTCTGGTAAACAATGGAACAGAAAACATGTCGACATGGATGATATATTCGCATATAAAGTAGCACTTGAGATCATCACGCATGATGATGAGGATCGAGAACCCACGTCCATACACGAATTGTATGCAGAGAAAATATTGGCTTAAATGGAAAGAAGCAATCAACGTGGAGTTAAACTCTTTTAAGAAAAGAGGGGTGTTTCGGTCCTATTTTCCGAATACCAGATGCTGTAAAGCCAGTGGGCTACAATGGGTTTTTGTGAGGAAAAGAAATGAAAACGGTGAAGTCGTGAGGTATAAAGCCCGACTCGTTGCACAAGGATTCTCACAGAGACCTGGAATCGATATGAGGAGACTTATTCTCCGGTGGTGGATGCAACGACATTCCGATTCCTGATTAGTCTGGCCATACGAGAAAATCTCGATTTACTGGTAATGGATGTAGTAACCGCGTATTTATATGGTCCACTGGATAATGAAATATACATGAAAGTACCTGATGGTATCGAAATACCTAAGCATGCTAAAGGTTCTCGTGAACAGCATTGCATTAAATTAAACAAAGCTTTGTACGGCTTGAAGCAGTCAGGCCGGATGTGGTACAATCGGTTAAGTGAATACTTACTGAAAGAGGGTTACAAGAATGATCAAGTAAACCCGTGTATATTCATTAAGAAATCGAGCCGAGGCTATGTTATCATAGCAGTGTATGTCGACGATCTCAACATACTTGGAACGGCCGATGAAATTGCCTCCAGCAGTTTCTTACCCTCAAACGAGAATTTGAGATGAAAGACTTGGGGAAGACCAAGTTTTGCCTGGGACTGCAAATAGAACATCTTAATGATGGAATCCTTGTGCACCAAAAGACCTATACTGAAAAGGTTCTTAAAAGATTTAATATGGATAAATGTCATCCATTAAGCAGTCCTATGGTTGTAAGATCCTCGGTCTGGACACTGATCCGTTCCGACCTAGAGGAGAGGACGAGGAAATCCTCGGTCCTGAGTATCCTTACCTTAGTGCCATTGGTGCCTTAATGTATTTGACTACTCATACTAGACCTGACATATGTTTTGCTGTAAGTCTTTTGTCCAGGTTCAGCTCATGTCCAACCCTAAGGCACTGGAATGGGATCAAGCATATCCTGAGATATTTGCAAGGAACTAAAGATGTGGGATTGTTTTATTCTAACCCAAAACAAAGAAAATTTGATTGGTTTTGCTGATGCAGGTTTTCAATCAGACCCACATACGGCTAAGTCTCAAACCGACTATGTCTTCACCTATGGTGGTACAGCCATTTCATGGAGATCAGTCAAGCAGACCATCTCTGCAACATTCTCCAATCACTCGGAGATTTTGGCCATTCATGAAGCCAGCAGAGAATGTGTTTGGTTGAGACTTATGACACACCAGATACGATCATCGTGCGGGATCACTGATGAGAAGGAAGAACTGACCATCATCTATGAGGACAATGCGGCTTGCATCGCCCAACTCAAGGATGGTTACATCAAAGGAGACAAGACGAAGCATGTCCTACCCAATTTCTTCTTCACTCGTGATCTACAGAAAGAAGGCGAGGTGAAGGTACTCCAGGTCCGATCCAGCGAGAATTCGGCAGACCTCTTCACCAAGCACTACCAACTTGCACGCTCAAGAAGCTGATGTACCAGATTGGTATGCGATCATTGAAGAGCCTTCAGTGATGATCACTTCAGGGGAGTAATGCGGCTGTACTCTTTTTCCTGTCTATGGCTTCCCTTTTTACCACATTGGGTTTGGGTTTACCATAGAGAGGTTTTAACGAGGCAGTATACCAAACGCATTAGCGAACCCAAGACGGTTATTGCATTCAGGGGGAGTGTTGTGAAACGGATGGTTTCGGGAATGCACATAAGTAGGTTTATCCACTTATCCATTTAGCCCATATGTTATCTAGATGGGCCAGCCCACTTAGGACTTATCCATTCGATATTAGGCCTTGTAGACAAAGTCCCACATCGATTATAAGATGGGGAATGTCGGCCAAGCTCCTAGTATATATATGTACCTCTTTTGCCTAAGATGAACAACACAAACACAAGCAATACATTACACATAAAGGTTCCTAAACCTAATCGATATATCTCTCTCTTTCTAGCTTAGCATTTGGCGAGTAACCTCTGTCTAAGACACGAGATTCACAACAATATTAGACTTGTTGGATGGGAAAAAGAACAACCACGAGCTTAAGAGAACCAGCGCATACGAAAGAGGTAAGGACGGCTTAAGTCCTGGTTGGAAATAAAGTACAAATAGCATACATAAATCGCTAGACGAACATCTTAAAAGAGTCTTAAGACAGACAATATAGGTTTGTTACATGATGGATGAAAACAATGACTAGCTGAACTTGTTGGATGAAAAGAAAAGGCGATCAGTTTTGAAAAAGTCCCAAGACAAACACTATGGACCAAAAGGCTTAAAAACCTATTTCTGTTTGATAGCCACAAGGCCTAAAAGTAGACAAAGACGGATTTATAGACCAATTAATCTGACATCAGTCTTAATACAGAGCTCAAACAAGAACTTCCCATGGCTTGGAATGTCTCTAGACAAAGACTACCTACGGCTTAGAAATGTCCCACAGCATAGAAAGGTGATTCGAGAAAGACTATAATGGTAAAAAAACTAACTCGTAAAACAAAGACAATGGAAGAATGACCCATTCATAGTCTGAAATCAGTCTTAAGACATAGACTACCGATCTTGAGAAAGAAGCATAGCACAAAGATTATTATTAAGTATTATGAATCAAAAAGAGATTCTTACTTAAATAATACTTGTAGGATGGGAAAAGAAAGAACCACCGGCTTAAAAAGATGTCTTAAGACAAACTCTGAAAATCCTTAGATGAAAAAGGCCTAATGGCTTAAAGTAGACTTGTTGGGTGAAAATAAAAATGTGCAATGGCTTAAAGATGTCTTAATATAGATACTCTGAATAGAGAAATATGTATAACCCCCAAGGCTTAAAAAGGTATAGAAAGACCATTCAAATTAGGTAGATAAATACTAGGCGTGGAACTTATTATCCGGGATCTAAGATC
The DNA here is from genome assembly GCA_905132765.1 of Moricandia arvensis. Taxonomy (NCBI): domain Eukaryota; kingdom Viridiplantae; phylum Streptophyta; class Magnoliopsida; order Brassicales; family Brassicaceae; genus Moricandia; species Moricandia arvensis. The sequence goes on from CAJHQP010007875.1 coordinate 5,041, forward strand.
TGTTCCAGATCCGTTTCGAAAATAGGATATCTAGGTTGTCCAGAACCGAATAGTAAAATCTCAAATCCATCCAAATCGAATACATATCCGAATATTTTAATTTTTAGGTCTAGATATCCGGATCCGTGTTTTTAAAATATATTAAATTTTTATTTATTAATAATTATATTTGATATATTAGTATTTATACATAAAATAAATTTTATAATATTATATTATATTTTAATTTTAATAATATTATATATCTTATATATTAATAATTTTTTATAATATTTAATTTATGTATTATTTTTTAGAGTTTATGTATTTTGAAATATATATATATATATTAATTATTTTACGGATCCGAATCTAGATTTCCGCGGGTATCACAATACCTATACGGATATCCGAAGTCCGAATACCAAGATCTGGATCCAAATGTTAAAATCTTGGATCCGGCGAATTCGAATCAAAATACCTTAAATTTTTGGATATCCGAATCGGTTCCACCGCTAATAAATACTATGTACTGAAAAATATGTATTGTTCCCTCTTCAAAATGTAAATAATAATTAAAAATAATAACCAAACGTAAAACCGCCAGGTCCACACATAACTACTATTTGTCCAAGATCTTCAATTAGAGCCAACTGATGAAATAGAACGGCTTAACACATCTGGTCGGTGAAAATATAAAGGCATGATTATCGGGAGTTATAAGTGAGTTTCTAAAATGTGGGTTCCACTTTTTTTAAAAAAAGTTGGTCCCCAAAGTTGCCAACTAAGGATCGATCATGGAACAATTTTTACATTGTTCGCGGGCCCCCACTTATACGTGGTGGCCCGCAATTTGTTCGTTTTTTATTTTATTTAAAAAAAAACATAAAAAAATAGGAAACCCAATGGGTTTCTAGGGTTGATGATGGTTTAAGCTCGCGGGTACTAAGTGTACCCCTGAACCTGAACCGCGATAAGTTCCAACTAAATCTATCCATTCTTGTTTACTGGCATCTTCTAGAACCCACATGTGACTGTCGCCGTTAATGATAGGCCAACTCCTCATAGCTATTGATACGTCCTGAGATCAGACAAGATCACTCAAACGGACTGAAATGGATATGAACTCCAAAAGGAGAACTGGATGGGATGAATGGTGACACAAAGGGTTGCGGAAGGCCCCAATGATACTACCAGACTTCAATCGTTGCCGGATGTGACGCACCGGTCCGACAAAAGAATGATCGAAACTTGGAGATAACCTCACCAAGAAACTAAGAAATGTTCTAAGCAAAGAACAAAGAGATAAACTCATAAAAAGGGAAAAACAATCTGATTATTTCGTGGCTTGTGATTACATATTTATACTACTTGTGGTCAAAGAAAGACTAAGAGTTTTTGTGGAAAACTAGAAACTTAGAAAACACAAACAAAGACTAAGACTTTTGACTAGAAATAAGTATGCTGTTGAATGCCCCTTGATCTGACCACGACTTTGGCTCCTTTTATTGATATTTCTTGATGCAAATGGGCAGAAGACCATCACCAAAGGCCTGGTCGAATTTGGAGTAAAACCAACCCAAATTGAATTTGTTATGAATTTTTTCGTGGGCTGAAAAAGGTCCATTTCGCCCAGCAACTAAACCAGCTCCATCTTCAGTGTCACTTAGCTCATTCAGCTCCAATTAGTGTCACTTAGATCATCCAGCTCCAAAGTAATGTCACTTAGCCCATAAACTCATGCAGCTCATCTACTTTCACTTTAGCTGGTTTCAGCTCATGTACACTCTCTTTAGCTGGTTCTAGCTTGTGCACACTCTGTTTCAGCTCGTCCTCAGTCTTATCAACTGGCCTTAGCTCATCCAAGGTTGCATAGATGATAAGGGAATTGACTTGAACTGATGAGAAAACCTCAGTTAGGTCTAGTTGGTCGACAAGATCGTCACCTTGGGTTGTGTCGATGACCCAAGCAAGTCGGTGCTCGAACCGGGGCGTATCAGCTATCTTTCCAGTGTAGTTAACTAAGCAATTAATATCCTCAGGCAACTCAATGATATTAAACTCTTCAGAGATCAGATCAATGATTATCAAAGCTCCTTCATTTTGTATCCAAGCATAATAACAAAGTATCCCATTTATGCATATACCTTTAGTAGGTAAACAAAGGAGGAGGAGGAAGATGAGGATGCTTACATTCAATCATTATCCATTATTGTTGACCTCCTCCTATAGTCTAAACTTGATGCTCCTCTGACACAACTTGTGTTCCACGTCTTTGACGACCTCGTAATACTGTCATGCACAACTTTATATAAGATTATTCCCCGGATCATGCCCTTAAAAACGATAATATACTTCTTATATTAGTTTTGATTCTTGGTAACGTGAGACAGGAAAATAAACCCTTATCTAGAATCCACCGAAGATCGAAGACGAGGTGAACAGGTAAGGTTGGAAACTTTACCCGATATCTGAATCCGTACCCAAATCCAACCTGAAAAACTACGAACCAAAATCAAAACCGAAATAGCAAAATACCCGAACAGGTATTGAATTAGAAGAGATTGGATATCCGAACCCGAACGGGTATTAAAATCCTATACCGAAATCGGAAATACCCAATCCGAATTCGAACGCTCACCCATAAACAGTTTAGAAAATGATCTAAAAGGGAAGAGAGATCATCTCGAAGATGTTGGATTCGTGTGATAATGGATGATGATATTGGTGATGAATGATGATGTCTGAGAGAGGAAGATTGTAAATATTCTTTTGGTTGTTTTCCCAAATGGCGAAACTCCCTTACATAAAGGTTTCAGAAACGACAAACTAACTTAACCCAGACTCAAAGTAACTAAACCAAAGCAAATAAAACAGGAGAAATGAGATAACCGGCTTGTATGTACTTCATGTTACGTAACATTAAGAGCTGGCCAGTGGCAACGGTTTGTTATCATGACTTTATAATCCATTTGACGACAGATCAAGCCACGGATGGGTGGAGAAATAGCATACACATGCTATGGTATGAAGTTATGTTTAACTTATGACGATGATCATCAGAAGATGGATCAACCTGGGAGCAGGATTGTAAGAACTGCTCTTGCCCGTACGTGCCAAAGATTTTGGATAGTCATTGTTTTGAAAATAAGACAAGACTGGTTACATATTTGGTCAAAATTTTCAGGAGAATCTCTACGATCAGATAGAGAGGAAGGATTGAAAATGGATATTTTTCATCTTGTTTCATCGTAAGACATTGTTGATTCATCTCGATCGTGTTCTTCCTTCTGGTTCTTTCATGTTTCTAGCTTTGATGAAAACAAAAACGAAGCCCTAATTAATATATATCTTAAACCGAGTTTGGAAATTTGCAAATACAGCCCTCAATTTTCACGGTCATTCTAAGTTGAGTTTTAAAAAAAATTATCAAGAAAATCGTTTTTCTAGAATCGAGATTCCGCGAAAACTCAAGGTACAAAACAATTTCAAGAACACGTATCTCTTTTATTAGAAATTCTTTACATAATTTCTTACACACTTGCTTGATCCGAATTAAAAGACTCGACACAAATCGATTTCTAACACATCTAGCTTGCGTGAACCAACCTCTGTTGATCATTTCTACAAATCACTCACTTTCTTAAAATCCAAAACTCTGTTTGTGTTTCTGTGAGAATTACTACTTTTAAAATCTCTAGCCTAATTCTAGAAAAAAATCAAGGTATATATAAATAATTTTTTCACTTGTGCTTTCAGCATTAGGCTAGAGATTATTTGCATATTTCTTCACTGAGTTTAGCAAATTGACCAAAGAGAATCTGATACTCAGAAAAAGATCTTCATTTAAATCACTTTCTGTATCACTGTGTGACGCATCATGATTGGTATGTGACGCACACGATGTTACAAGATTCACCTTTAGTGATGTCTCTTTCAGATTGTACAGCTCCATGAAGAGCCACGAAATTGAGAGCATCTTCTTTTCTTTCTGACTTTTTTATCACTCTAACTTATTTTCATCTTCATCTTCTTTGTGTTCACACAATCTGACTTTTTGTGCTCATAACCATTACATCTACTACACTTGATTTATTTTCTCTTGATGATGGACACATTGTTTTGACATGTCCAAACAATTAAAACACACCACTTCATGCCTTTTATGTATTTCTTCTTCTCTAGGCAGTGTGTCGTTAGACATCTTATACAAAAGATTCATGGTTTTTTCAAGTTTTTGAATCATTAGGTGAATAGATTCTTCAAGTTTTGAAGCTCTTTGGATGTCTTCTTCAACTGTAACTCTTGAGTTTTGAACATGCTTTGACAACTTAGATTCTAATTACATCTCCTCAGCCTTTAAAATCCTTACTGCCTCAGTAAACTTTATTTCATCAATGTTCATCGTAAAAGTTATCGCTGCTTTATGTGCTGCATAGTAGGTAAACATCGCGAAAGTTTCTTCACTAATTTTGCATCTTCATATTTTTACCTAAAACTTGTGTTTCATTGGCTATGGAGCTGAGCTTGGCACTGGACTCTTATATCTTCTCATTATCAGTCATCCTTATGTCTTCAAACTGTGATGCAAGTAATTTCAATCTTATCCTCCTAACATTGGCAGTACCCTCAAAGGTTTTGTAATATATCTCAAGTCTCTTTAACTGATTCACATCCATGTATTAGCTCAAATTGCTTACCATATACAGAATTGAAGATTGTATCCAATGCTTTTGCATTAAAATTTGAAAACTTTTTCTCTGTTGCAGTCCATTTGTCTTTGGCTTAGGTATCTTCAAACCATCTTCTAACATCACACATGGTTCTTCCCATCCAGATTAAACAATTGTCCATATATCTTCATTAGTTCCACGTTGTTGTGAAACGTAAAGGGGAATTGTATATCTTATTGCTTTTCTTGTGTGTCTAATAAGTACAAGGTATGATACCTATATATACTAAAGGCCTAGCCGACATTCCCACCTATATAATCGATGTGGGATGTCCTTACATAAGGATAAATGGAAAACATAAACCATGAGAGAAATGGAAAGTCTTGGTCCTTATCCATCCAAGATGGTATATTCCTTTAAGCTTGATTTAGATTCCTTTCGGTCCGTCTGGCCCATCTATATGTCGAGATAAGCATGGCCCAATCTACTCGGTTATTGCATCCATTTCCATCTGATTCATAACACTCCCCCTTGGATGTTATAACCATAATGAGCTCGTAATACGTTTGGTATGTTGCCTCGTTAAAACCTCTCTATGGTAAACCCAAAACCCATTGTGGTAAAAGGGAACCCATAGACAGGAAAAAGAGTACAACCGTATTACTCCCCCTGATGAATGCATCACCATAGATTCTTCAATCTTCTGGTCTCGTGAACCACCTTCTGTGAGCAGAGGTTGGTTGAAGTGAATCGGTTGTGAACATGCCTTGACCGCATTTGTATTCTTGATACTTGACTTCCTTTCTTACGTGCTGATCCATAGCTTTAGAAGTCATCTTCATGCGTGTCTCCCCGTTATTCTTAGGATAACCTTGGTTAGGCATGCTCCTTCTCTTAACAGATGTCATCTAGCATAGTTATCTCGTCCTGCCTTCATGATTCTTCGGTCGAATCATCATGTCTGGCCGGTTGAGTAACTATCGGAGGTTGGGCAGCTATCGACCGGATCATTGGTGGTCGAGTCGTTTAAACCATCATCGACCATATGGCTTTAGGCCATCGATCAGATCATTCCCTTTGGGCTGGGAGTGACTAACATTTTCTGGTCGATATGATCTTGTTTGCTATATGGATGCTCAACCTTCTGATGACTACATATATCACCTTTGGCTTGGATTAGTATCCATGATCTTCATAAATCATAACCTGTTCATAATCAAACAAAGTTGTATCTGCCAAAATAACTTTCCCTTTCTGGGTTGGTTAGTATGGTTAGTGTAAATAAACTTTCAACCTTTCGTTATGTAAATAAGAATGAAGTACAAAGTTTACCATTACCATTACCATTTACCTTTCTTCATCATCAGCTGAATTTTAAATTAGGCATAGATATATGCAAGCTGATGGATTCTGGTTATGATTACTATATCCTTTTGATATAGAATAGTTATCCATTTGGAACAATGGTTGCCATTTGGCATTCTTACAAGGATTTTGGTACTCGTGGTCGGATCATGTATGTCATGACCTTTTATTCTTGACCACGTCCATAGGTATAGGTTTCCTTGACCTTCATGGTCTTAACGACCGTATGATCAATCATGACCACTATCCGTCCATTTTACTATATGAATAGTTCATCGGCCGTAAGGCTCCTTGGTCGAATGGCCCTAATCGTCATTGGTCAGCTTTACTGCTGCAACCGTATGATCAACCATTCTGGTTTCCAGATCATTGTGGTATGGTCTATACAGGTTTCCTCGGCCACATATTTAGATAGGCTCGTAGGTACCTCGTAAATGATACTCATAGTAGTGACCATTTGGTCGATATAATCATTTTCCTCAACCGTGGGCATTATGACCATTTGGTCATTACTTGCACCACTATGGCCGACTGAATGAAGTGATTCGTTTATCCTAGACCATTCTGGTCTTGTACGACCATTCGGTTTGGATCTTATGGCTGGTTGTATGTTCAGCCATCCTTATCTCGATTCCGACCGCAGTGATCATAGACGCTATGGTCGATATGGAATAACCAATTCTTTTTAACCGTTTCATATTTCTTTCAATATGTTCTTAGTTTAAGAAGCAACCATAAACATATAGACCAGGATTGAGGGATCCAAATATTATGACCATAACTTGTCTAATGAATCAAATTCGATAACTTGTATCGTTTTGGAATCAATGCAACTTTCTTTCAAGTTGGTTTGTGAACACAAGGAATTTCATTCTTATAATGAATACATGAACTGATAATGATGGTCCTTGTGGAACTCATTCACTAATTATCATACAGCTGCAGCTGTATCAGTTCTTAGATGGCTAAGGAACAAAGCCGTTCTCTGAGAATTTCTTTCTCATCTTATGGTACCTTTAGTACTTTTATCCAGTGATTAATGTACTGCTTGCTACATGTCATTTCTTTCTAGACATTTTATTGTAGTAGCATCCACCACAGATCTTATTCTGTTATAATATGTTCCTTGGTCTCTGTGAGTAACCTTGTGTAATCAGCTATGTTAAAATGCTGTAGGCAGGAACATGTACGTCTTAGACCATGTGACCATGTCCATCCATCTCACGGTTTTATCTACTCACACGACCCCATTCACTGGTTTGATGGCGTTCTATGGCCAATACGTCCATCGCTTCAATAGGTTCTTTAAACCTATAAACCCCACGCATCTCATGAGTATGAGTACTCTCATGTGGGTTGATTGATCCTCGGTTTATACTCAAGTGCTACTTTGTATATGCATTCTTATATCATTGGTATCGATACCTTTTCTGCGTTCCATTGTGATCCAGACATGTCATAGTAGATTGCAATCTTATTACCTTCAATACTTTGGTGTTTTGGCGTCCCAAATCACCTTAAGTACCATGGATTTTGGCGTCCCAAATTCCATTGTGTGGTATCTTGTATTGTGGTCGACCATATCTATGTCTGGAATGGTTTCCATTTATGACCTCAGGAAATTTCATGCACCATTTTATTTCCTCCCGGTTCTATGTTATGGAACATATTGGTCTATCATGTATAGACTTGTAGCAACTTGATTGTGTCTCTACTAGGACAACAATTTATTTGGTGCCGGCTGGTATTACTTTAGGGTCAATGTGTCTGGCATCTAGTTTTATTAGTTTGGACGTCTTATCTTTGCTTGTCCGAGGATCTTGCCAAGACACTGATGGTTAATTTTCTTTACCAGCTTATAACTTTCTCTTTCAATGTTGGATGGTCGGATTACTGAGGCAATCCGTGAACCTGGCCACTTAGTCTGATCACCCATATTTGGCTCGAAGTTCTTTGTAGGAGAAAGTTGTATTCTCATCCAACATATATTCTCATCCTCAATCCTCTGCGGAGGTTCCATCTTAAGTAGCACATATGTCTGTGGTGGAATACTCAGATATCCTTAAGATGGTGTATGTATGGTTTATGACCCTTAACCTGAGATGAGAATATCTATGCTCACTTATATGGCCTGATGCATATCATTTTCCACATGTATATTTATGATGTCCTTAGGCTTGACGTGGATGATGTACCACCGAGAGTTTCAAAACTCTTAGCCACTTATAGCATAGGACACGAGATTCTTAGTATGTTTATGGACTACGGGATTTGTCCTCACTCCCCCTCATGAACATACTTGTAATTTCGTGATGCTTAGGACGAATAAAGCCTGATGAGTTTCCATGTGTATACATGTTTACACAACGTGAGACTGGATAACTCTTTGTGCCTTTATATTGATTGCATCAAGTTTGGACTCGGATGGCTAATCCGGTCATGCCATTAAGTGTAATATCGTGTGGGTATTACCACGGCTCTTTGGCTCGTCTCATACTGATCTTTAGCATAGTTTAGATCAGGGTGTATAGTCTTTGACCACATTCCTTATTAGGCTTAGGAATTTTCGAAACTGAGGTTTCTTTTGCCCATTGGTATGATATGGAAACCTTATATACTGAGGTATATAACTCAATGGGTCTTACGGGTGAATAAATTCGTGCCTTTAAGGAAATGTCATTTGTGGTGTTTACCGTTACTCATATTGTCATTCATTCAATCAAGAAATCATCAAGTAAATCAACCAAGATAGTTTCATATAAAATAGTAAATGACAAATATTCTAAGTAAAAGCAAAACATAAATAAAGCATGAATTCAAAGTAACATGAAATCAAAACAATGAAATCAAAAACACAAAATCATGATGTCGAGAATTCTAGTCTATGTATAGACCGGCCTCGCAATCCATATGTTTCCATGCGGCCATATCGGCTTTATCCTGCTCATCTCTAGCCTTGTTGGCTTCGAGGAGCATCCGATCTTTATGCTCTTTTAAAGCTTTCTTAGATCTTTCAATGACCTCTTTGGTCTCTCGCCTTCTCTTTTCATCAGCTGCTATGCGATCTATTAGATCATAGTAAGAGTTGAAACCCTTAGGCCTGTATAGCAATACACGGTCCTTAGCAGCGATTGTGGAACGAGTCTTCTCTAACCGATCTTTATCAGAGATTTCAATGTCACATAGTTTGAGACTACGGACAATACATGTTAGAGAATCGTGATAGTCGTCCACGGATTCAAAATCCTTGAGTTTGAGATTCTCCCATCTGAGTTTGGCTAGCTCACGTGCTGCCACAATGTTTCTGGATTTTAAGATTATCCATAGATCATGAGGATCTTCAACATGGGAGTATTGATCTCTCAACTCTTCAGTGAGATGTAGCGCATGATGGTTATTGTTCTATACCTTTCACTTTCGATCCCGTTCTTGCCATGCGTGACATATCCCCAAAGTCCTTTAGACTTGAGCGGGATCTAGTGTCCAACGCCCATTCTAGATAGTTATCTCCTGAGGGAGTTAGGGTGGCGTAGTCTCTAGGCTCGAACCTCGACATCTGACATATGAATTCATAGTAAGTTCATGACAATCTTAAAAGATGTTTCTATATGCATGTCATGCAGTCAATATGATTATGATGCTTGTTTTTAAACAAAGTATGTATTTCGGTTTTATAAACCTATTCCAATTATAATTGGTAAAACCTACTTTGTAAACCTAATCAAGTTATGACCTAGTAAAATCTAATCATGTTTTTAGGGAACATTAGGTTTAGGTCTTTAAATCAGGTTTATGGTTCATACTTGTGTATGTTATCAATCTAGAATTTTAGTTTCTATGTTATATGCATTCAAAACAATCATTCAAACAAGCAATCATAACATATCTTTCTAGTGAACCTAATTAGATCGCCATTAGGTTTAGTGCGTCGATATGGACCTTAGGGTTTGGCGATTTCTAAGACTAGGGTTCAGATGATTGGGATTCTAATCATGCATAGATTAGCAACCTAGTAATTTATTCTAAGTTCAATTCCATCAAGATGTTTCAATGAACAATGGCCGGTTTATGATCATGCATTGCCATACGGCCAGTATGATTATAATGCAATGCATTCTATCAACCCTATATGATTAATTCAATTTACAAACTTTTATGGTTTAGGTTTTACAACCATATTGGTCGATTTTAATTTGAAGTAGGTGTAGAGTTTTTGTTTTTAAACAATCCTAGCAATTATATTCTAGGTTATCAATCAAACAAATCAAGTAAGCAATCAATCAATTCAATCTTTTAAATTTAGGGTTTATAAATTAGGTTAGTTTCTTAGTTTTTCAAAACAATCCTATCAATCTTAGTTTGAATTAAAATTAGGGTTTGATTAGCAACCTATCACCAGGTTTCTAAGTGCTTTTCAATGAGACTACTCAATCAATCAATTAATTCAAACAGTGGATGTGTTCCCTAGATGATCAGGATGATGTTCTCTAATCTATCCAGCAACTTAGTAAGATTCAATTTCTTAATTCGTAAACTAGGGTTTTGATCGAGTTTACCTTTAGTCTCCAATCGGGTTGGAATGGACCACCGAATGAGCTGGACTGGTCGCGGGGTGTGTCGAGCTGTTCGCAGATTCCTGTGTCCTATCGGGTGATGGTTTGGTGAGTATCGGGTGCCCTTGGTGCTGGTACATGGGTAGTACGGTGTGGACTGCTATCGGGTGGAGGATAGATGTGTATCGGGTGCTGGATGAGTGCCTGTGATCGTTGGGGTGTGGATCAACCGGGTAACCACTATCGGGTGGTGATTCTCGCAGGCCTAGTGATCGTGTGTCCGCGCAGGTAATTGTTATCGCGGATGGTGTGTGTACTCGGGCGTAGGGTTTGGTTCTTGGATGAGTCAAGTAACCTCTGTTGGGTCTGCTTCGGCTGTATGGTGATTCCAACGTATCGGGTTCTGGATAGGTTGAATCGTGATCGTCTGAGTGTTTCATGTCGGGTGTTCGTTTGTGGATCGCCTAGAACGGATGCGGGTAAGGGCTTACGCGGGTAAGCTTCTGTCGCAGGTAACCTCCGTGTAGGTATCGGGTTAAGGTTTATGCGGGTGGTATGCGTATGTGGAATGGTACGTACGCGGGTAGGTACTTCTGCGGGTAAGGGTGGTTCGCCGGCTAGGATGTGCTGCGGATGGTTCGATTAAGAGGAGAATCGAATTGCTCTGATGATGAAAGCTTTTGGTGAAGAATCAATGGAGGTTCCTTAGATTTTTGGATTAGGGTTTTTAGGAGGCTGGGTTTAGCTAGGGTTTTGGGAGGCTATCGTGCTGATAACGTGTTGTGAAACGTAAAGGGGAATTGTATACCTATATATACTAAAGGCCTAGCCGACATTCCCACCTATATAATCGATGTGGGATGTCCTATACATAAGGATAAATGGAAAACATAAACCAAGAGATAAATGGAAAGTCTTGGTCATTATCCATCCAAGATGGTATATTCCTTTGAGCTTGATTTAGATTCCTTTCGATCCGTCTGGCCCATCTATATGTCGAGATAATCATGGCCCAATCTACTCGGTTATTGCATCCATTTCCATCTGATTCATAACACACGTAAGTTACTTTCCTAATTATCTTTTATAATTTTGAACTATTCAAAAATTCAGTCGAAAAAAGTTTGAATTTGCTATATTTGTGGTCCAGTATTTTCATGCAACCTCTTTGATCAATGTAAGAGTAAGACTGTAAGACCGTAACTGACTAAGTGTTATCCCTGACGGTACGACATGTACATACATCAATGTGCCAATAAAGAGAGATGGAGTTCCATTGTCGTTATTACCATATGAAGTGGATGATTACATAATGAGAGAATGAGAGGTTAGACAATGGACATAGCAGCAGAATAATTATGATGTTAGGTTAAAAGCTGGCAACTCTGATTAGTCGTACATCTCTCTAGCCTCCTTCACACGGCAGTCGATATTCTGCAACATTCGAAAACCAAAATAAAACATGTATCATGGCAATAAGACAAAAAAAAGTTAATTAGCTATTTTCCTACATGATATTTACTTCAGTAGATGCAAAATATTTTTGTGAACTATGTATTTATATTGAAGCTTAATCAAAATTCATTAACTTTTATTCCTTTTGTTCCATAATAATTGTTATTTTAACATTTTTTTTTGTTACATAAAAAATATCACTTTATAATTTAATATAAATTATACTTATTTTCAACTTAAAATTAATTGCAAACTTCATGATTTTATAAATAATTTTATTTATCTAAATATTATTGGTTTAATAAGTGTAATTAATAACAATGTAAACACATTTTAATCATGTTCTTTGTAAAAATATCAAAGTGACACTATAGAGTATTTTTTTAGAGTCACGTGTATAATGAACTTCCAAGAAAATTTCTAGGATAAGAAGCTTTTCAAGGGGTTTCCATATTCCAAAAGAAACAAAAAGAAAAACGTAATACAGTTCAAAACAAAACAAAACAAAAACAAGTTATGCAGACGTACTTGTCACAATTGGTGCTGAAACAAATGGGTAGGGAACGAAACCCCACAAATGGTAGGGAGTGTGCCCATAAGTTCGATATTGATGAATCCATAGCCACTGTATAAGGCACTTACATACTTGTCGGCGGTCCGGTGTGGTATGAGCCATTTGATTAGATCAGTGATTTGAGTTCTGTTGGCACTGAACCACTGTTGGTCAAGTAGCCTATGCACTGAGCCAATGTGGATGTCACTATCCCACACGTTATGTGTGACTCTGTTGGAGCTGCCATATAGACTGTAAGGACGAGAGCCATGTGATGATCTTTGAAGCAAACGCCATTTTTTGTTTTAATAATCGTTTTTGTTTTGCTAATGTCATCGGTGCGGTTTTTATAATTGGGAAAGCTCATGAATGGCATGCGTACCCGTTAATTATGCTTAGTTTCTCATGCATGCAAATTCAATGAATAACAGGGATGAATAGTAAGCATTGAAAATTCACACATTACAATGTTCATATACATGTTTAAAAAATAAATATTATTAATAATAATATACGTACACTGCTTCTCTGATCTTCGGTTAGTTGAGTTTCAAGAAGATGTCAAATCAGAACCCTAGTGTTACTTGGTTTGACTAAAAATAGATATATTTCGAAAATTAGAGTCTATAAATTTGACCAGTATCATTAAATAAGGAGAGGAAACCATATGACTATTCCAAAAGACTTACATTAAACAATTTTTCAGAAATAATAATTTCCACAAATGTAAAGTATTTTGACATGTCAAACAAGGTGGACAAGCACACGTTATATGGCCACTAGCTCGTACGAGTCCAATGGAGTAATAAAATTATAAGTCTTCCCCAACCTTATCGTCTATTAGCAAATTTGTCAAACCCGAGGTCATACGGGTACTCACTTCACATGGCCTCGCTTCTGTTCATATCACGTAAGATGCTTTTCGAAATGAGGACTTCTATCACCTACATGACTCCAGAAGAATCTCAACACTTCATTATCACCAGCGTATGAGGCACTGAGAGATTTATACAGTTTCAAGTTTACCATCAACCGTCGATTATACATTATATCGAACAAAGCAGAAGCTTCAGTGACCTTCCCTGTTCTCCAATACGCGTACGCCATGGTAGTATATATAACGCTATCGCCTATTAAACCCTTCTTTACCATTGATTCATACAACACTTTGGCGTAATCCACCTGTTCTAACTTACAGATCCTTCTTATTAATCCTCTGTATAGAGCGACATCAGGACAAAGACCTCTTCTCTCAAACTCCTCTATGAGTTTTGAGATTTCATCTTGCCTTTTCTGGTTATAGAACCCATCCACGAGCCAAGAATAAGTCGAGTATCCTGGTGATAAGCCTTTCTCTAGCATAGAGAAGAGCTCCTCCTTTGCACTGTCCATTTCCAACACTTTACAAAACCCATGAATCAATGCTTTGTACGAATACATATCAAGTTTTAGCCCTGAATCAACCATCTTCTTCTTTACCTTCACAGCAGACACCATGTCTCCGATTTTACAATACGCATTGATCAAAGTATTGCAAGTGATGTTATCAGGTTCTATCCTTTTCCCATTCATCTCAGTCAAAAGCCGGTTAGCTCTCCTATTCTTCCATCTTCACACAGCTTACGAAGAATCGAGTTATAAGTCACAACTCCAGGAGAAAACCCTCTCGCCTCCATTACCTCGCGCAACCTCAAAGCTTCATCTATATCATTCGTCTACAATACCCATCAATCAAAGTAGTGTAAGTAACATGGTTGGGCGTAACAACGCCTTTGATCTCACGAAACAGCCTTGTGGCCTCTCTCATTCTACCTTCTCTACAAAACCCATGTATAAGCGAGTTATAAGTGATGATATCAGGAGCAACCCCACTTCTCTCCATCCTATCTTGCACCGATAAAGCCTCGTAATGCATACCCTTTCTGCAATACACTGAGATCAAAGTGTTGTAGGTAAAAAGATCAGGAAACACACCTTTCTCTTCCATCTCACTCAACAGCTTCTCTGCTCTCTCAGGATCACCCGACTTAGAACAAGCGTGAACCAACACATTGTACAAATGAATGTTAGCCACAACACCTAACTTAACCATCTTCTTGAACATCTTCCAAACTGTGTCAGTCAATCTCTCTTTCACTAAACTATTAAGCAACACAGTACAAGCTTGCAAGTGAGGCTTCAACCCGCAACTCCTAATCTGCTCGAAAACCTCAATAGAGTCACTGATCATGCCGGATTTAGCGTAGTATATGATCATCCAGCTAAATACGTGCGAGAGAACTTGTGGGGTCTTCTGAAACACCATTAAGTAAAGATCTTAAAACCAACGGTGATGACAGAAGCTCTCTTTGAGACAATTTGTCGAGCAGGTGGTGTGCGGTTTTAAAATGTTGGTGTTTTGTAAGAATGAGAATCATTTCCATGAAGATTGTAATGTGTGTTTGCAACTTGAGATCGAATCAGACCAGGTGAAGAAACTTAGTGAGAGAAAAGGTCCGCCATAGCTGGAATAAGAGGAGAGCTGGGAGAGAACCTGTGTGGTTATGGCTGATGTTAGTAGTCCTGAATCGAGTTTGTGTTTCAGAATGTTTTTCCAGTTTCCTTTCAGTACAGTTGCGCAGATGCTTTGTGCGATCAGAGCTTCTCGATTTGCGGACGCGAAATTCACCATTCTTGCTTAGGTGTTGTAAACACAGAGTCGTGCAAGCAAGGCTTAAACCCGTTAGGCTATATTGTTGTTGTTTTTCTATGGCAGTAGCATCTTTAGATGCAATGCTGAATAGTTTGTATTTTATATCTAGATACAATATCGTTGTTGTTAAAGATAAAAATCAAAAGGATGATTATTGTCTTTATGGACTTCAACCGACTTGACATATTAATATTCAAATTTCTCTCATAAATATTTGAGATTACAACCGACTTTGTCATAGTATAAATAGGAACTGATGTTAAGTTATAAGATACACGATTGAATAATAAATATCAAGCTCTTTTCTTTTACTTTTTGCGTTATCAAATATTTGCTCTTTATAAAATATATATTTAAATCTCACAAATACAATAAAATATAGCACGTTATCAGTACGAGTACGAGACTATTTTACCAAACAAAGTTATACTAGTAAGATAATGTTTAATTTATGTTTTCAATTATTTTAATTTTGTTATTGTTCCGGAGTGAAGGGTAGGCCTTCTCCGTTTATTTTTGGGATGATAGGTGTTGCATTTCCTGACTGATTGTTAAGATTGGCTATGCCTTCACGGTAAAAAAAAACACGTAGTAGGCTTTGCCTCCGTGAATAAAAAATGGTCAAAATGGTAGATTTTGCCTCCTTAGACCATATGAAAAGTTTGCCTCCTTTAAAAAAATGATCAATATAGAAGATTATATCTCCTCGGATGATGTGGTAAGCTAAGCCACCGATTTTATTTATGCTCTTTGAATTTTGCAATTTAAGTTTAGACTTTCAATTTTTACCTTTAAATTATGCATTTAATTTCCCTTTTTCTTATATTTTATATGTTATTCTATGAATACAATTATCATGTTGAATTTGTCAAAGCTCGAGATAAATGCCCCTTGATATTACGGGGAATAACTGTATGACATGGGTAGTGAGTGCAAAGATGCATCTGAGAGGAAACGGGCTTTTGGAAAACATTGATACTTCGAAAACGGTGTCAGATGAGAAAAAAACAAAAGCCATGATATTTTTACGACACCATATACATGATGGTTTAAAGGATGAATATATTACAAAGAGGATCATTCAGACCTCTGGCAATCACTAAAAGAAAGGTTTGATCACCAGAATATGTGATCTTACTGAAAATCTAAACACGAGTGGATCCATCTCTGGTTCCAGGACTACAAATGTGTAAGTGAATATAATCTGCGATGTTTGGAATTACATATAGGATGATGTTATGTGGAGAGAAAATAAGTGATTATGATATGATCGAGAAAACTCTCTCCACGTTCCATCTGAAATGTAGTCCTACAGCAACAATTACCGGGCGAATGGGTTATACCCGTTACTCGGAGTTGATGCAAGTCCTCCTTGTAGCAGAGCAGAATAATCAGCTCGTGACTGTAAACCATCATGCTCGTCCTGCTGGATCTGCTCCATTCCCCGAAGCGAATGCTGCATCATCCATTTATGATAATTGGAGAGGACGAGCCAGTGGACGTGGTGGAAACCGTTTATCATGGTCGTAGAAGAGGACGAGGAAGAAGATTCCGTCCATATGGTGAAAGAAATAATAAGGACTTCCACGGAAATGAAAGGGACAAGGATGATAAAAGGCAAACATAAAAGGTTTGCTACAGATGCGGCATGAAAGGTCATTGGGTACGTGGTTGTCGTACGCCAATACACTTAGCCGATATGTATAGAGAATCCCAAAAAGCAAAAGAGAAAGGAAATGAAACAAACTTCATCTCTGATGAATCTGGGCCATCCTTTCATGGTTTAAATGATGATCCTCATCTCGACGTATCCGACTTTCTAGTTGGTCCATAAAATATCGACGAGTGATATAAATTGATGTGATATAATTTTATTGTATTATAGTATCTATATCTTTTGTTATAAGATATATGCTTGTTGTAATGTTTAATATTAATGCATATGTTTTGTAAATATTTTTTTAATTCAGGAAGAATGCCAGACTTTGAGACTTTGGATGGAGATATGCGTATGGTATATAGTGTGTCAACGCACATGATCATTAAAGATAAGAAATATTTCTTCAGTCTCAAAATAAGAGATTACGCTGGAAGCGTAAGTACAATATCTAATAATGCAAAGATTATTAATGGCTTTGGTAGAGTCAGTTTTTCAATGCCACAGGGGACGAAATTTAAAATAAGTGATGCATTATATTCCCCTGAGTCTCATAGAAACTTATTAAGTTTTAAGGATATCCGAAAAATGGATATCATATTGAGACTGTGAGTAAAAAATGCATTGAATATTCTTTGCATTAAGTTCGAAAGGAAACATATATTGGAAGAGTTAAGAATGTTATCCTCTAGATTATATGTACAAAAATAAACATGACTGAGTCTTATGCCACATTAAACTTGAAATTTACTAGTACATTTAAAATCTGGCATGAGAGGCTAAAACATCCTTGTTCAGTCATGATCAGAAAGATAGTGCAAAATTCAAATGCACTATCCGTTGAAAAACGAGAGAATTTTGCAAACGGGCGAGTTTACATGCAATGCATGTTCTCAAGGAAAACTTATAACTCGACCATCACTAGAAAAAGTTCGCAATGAATCACTATTATTTTTGGAAAGAATTCGTGGTGATATATGTGGGCCGATCCACCCACTGTGCGGGCCGTTTAAGTATTTCATGGCATTGATTGACGCATCTAGTAGATGGTCAAATGTCTGTCTGTTGACGATAAGAAATACAACTTTCGCAAAGTCCATTGCCCAAATCATAAATCTGAAAACTCAATTCTCAGAGTATGCCATAAAGAAAGTAAGGATTGATAATGCTGGTAAGTTTACATCACAAGCTTTTAGTGATTATTGTATTTCAGTTAGGATTGATGTTGAGCATCCAGTTCCCATGTTCATTATCCTCTTATGGACTTCAACCGACTTGACATATTAATATTCAAATTTCTTTCATAAATATCTGAGATTACAACCGATTTTGTCATAGTATAAATAGGAAGTGATGTTAAGTTATAAGATACACGATTGAATAATAATCAAGCTCTCTTCTTTAATTTTTACGTTATCAAATCTTTGTTCTTTATATAATATATATATATATTTAAATCTCACAAATACAATAAACAGAACAGTTGTTAGTTTATTTATTTATTTTATAATAGTATTGTAGTTGGTGTTCGAAAAAAGAATACTATTAGTTCAAAACACTATAAAGAATATAATTCATATAGTTATTAATTGTTGTGCTTGAAGATTTTTTTTTATATTTCTAACAAAATACTTACTATGTTTCATTAAGATATATATTTTTGGAATTTTTACACATATTAAGAAAATTCACTAAATTCGCTATAATAAATGTATTAATTTCTGTAATTTTCAATTTTTGATAATTTTTAGCAATAGTAAACTCAATTAAGTCAATTAATTTTCTTGAAGTCCAGTAATATTTCATAAAAAACACAAAAAGTCTATCTTTATGAAACATTTTTTTCTAAAATATGTATCATACTGATACGGAGGGAGTATTTATTATTTTAAATAATTTTGGGAAAAATTGAATTTAAGTTTTTGGTATGAAATCTGATTTTATATTATTAGAAATTCATTTTGTGATTTTAACATAAAATATGTTTTTTTTAATTTTGGCAAGAGTCTAGTTTATTTTTTAACCACTTTATTGACCAAGAGTGAGAAAAAAACAACCTAGACGTTAATAACCTAACTAGATCTTGATCCGCACGGACCGTGCATATTTTCTGAGTACTAATCTTTTAAGTTTTATAATCAATAAATTACTATAATATGATTTTATATATCATCTAAATTTACAATAATATTTTTGTGGCTTATAATATTATTAGATTAAAATTTATAAATTTTGTATTTTTGAAATTAATTTTAGTATAAAAAAAAGTATTAAGTAACAATATTAATTAATATTTTTTATTTCTAAATTTTGAAAATATGAGGAAATTAAATTAAGCTGGATATACGTAATAGAGAAGCAATTTATGGGATACTATTAAATATTTTACATAATTTTCAGTTTTATTTATAAGAAAAAATGATAATTTTTTTTATTATTTTACGCTAATTAAAATTTTAATTAATTAATTTTAAAATATATATTTAAAAATATTCAAAAATATTTTAAAATATTTTCTTATAATTTTCAGAAAGAATATTTACTTGTATTTCAAATAAAATTAAAAGATATGAAAAGATATTAGAATTATGTTATGAAAATTTAATGAACTTTCTAAAGATGATCCAAATTAAAAAATATCTCATGAAATAAGTCATAATTTTTGTGTGACTTATAATATTACTTTTTAAAATTTAAATTTTGTATTTTCTTAAAAATTTTTAAACATTATTATTTAAAAATATTAATTTACATATTTTTCTATTTCTAAATTCGAAATATATGTAGAAATCAAATTAAATTAGACATACGTAATAGAGAAACAAATTTTGGGATACTGTTATAAGTATTTTACATAATTTTGAATTTTTGTTTATAAATCAAAAAGTAATTAAAATTTTAATTATTTTTGTAATAATTAAAATTTTAATTAACTAATTTGCAAAAATATATTTTGAAAAATTCTAAAAGATTCTAAAAGCTTTTTTATAATTTTCAGAAACATATTTATTTGTATTTCAAATAAAATTAAAAGATATGAAATATATTATAATTACGTTATCAAAATTTAATAAATTTTTTAATGGTGGTCCAAATTAAAAAAAACACACATGAAAGAGTCATAATGTTTGGGGGAATTTGTCAAATATGACTCAAAACTTGATTCTAAATGCAAAGTATACCCAAACATCAATCAAATGCAAAATTAACCCAAAAGCCTTGTGAATTAAAACAAGTAACTTATGACCAAACAAAAAACTAGAATTTATTTTTACGAATATAAACCTGAGAAGTTTGACGATTTCCTAGAAGTCGTCGAGACGACTTCTTGGAAGTCTTCCAGCAACGACTTCTTGGAAGTCACCTCAATAGTTGATTTTAAAAATAATTTTAAAATTTTATTAAAAATATTTTTCAGGAGAAAAAAAATGAAATTATGTAATTATAAACATTTGTAAATGATATAAATTAAGATAGTAAAATTGAATTATTTTCAACATAGATGAGTGAATTTAGTGAGTCATGGTATTATTTGGTTTAGGGTTTGGTAACATATGTTGTAATATTATTTGTATTCTTAGGGTTAATTTTTTGGAAACTTAACATTTTTATTCAAAAAGTAAATTTTTTACTTATATGTATTTAGTTATGTATATATTAAACACTTTTTAAGCTGAATATGATTATAATAATATGTTTATTTAGTTAATTAAGTTTAGAGTTTACAGTTAGGGTCTAGACAACTTCCAGGAAGTCGTTTGATGAATAATATTTACATCAGATGACTTTTGGGAAAGTCTTCTGAGTGAATAGTAAATTTAGGATCAATAAGACTTTCAAGTGAATCTTTTAGAAGACTTACTTGAAAGTATTATGAATCAAAAATATATAACTTTATTGGAATTTGTGTCGTCTTATATAAAAAAATTTACACATTCTATATTCCTCTCAAATGACTACAAAAAAATGTAATGTTTCTCCTTCTAAAACTCTCCAACCTCTCTCTATCTTTTTAAACTTAAAAATACCAAATTTTATATCAATTTCTCATTTTCATCTCATGTCTTTCTCACTGATTTATTTTGTTTTGAAAGTTTTTCATTACATGGTTCTCATCTTCCACTCCTTTAAAGGTAGATTTATAAATCATATATTTTTTTCATTTGGTAACCCCTTGTCGCTTAAAGAATTATCTTTTGAAAACTCTTTTTGTTGTTTTAAGATCTTGCATTATTTTTGAAGTTTTTCTATGTTTTGAAGCCATTTGAATACTTTTGGATATGCATGTTTTCAGATTTGAGACAAACTTGGAAGATTTCCAGGGAAGTCTTCTCGGAAGTCTTCTCGGAAGTCTTCTAACAATTAATGCACTATAAGACTTCTTGGAAGTCGTCTAGAAGATGACAAAATTTCTCTCATATCTCATTTTTATAACAGATCTAAGCATTTATATAAATCTCCATAGCAGAGTTTTAGTAAGTCTATGGTTGCTTATAGCTCTTACCTTTTTTCCAAACTAAAACTTTCTATTAATTTATCATTTTTGGGTCATATCTTTCTCACTAGTTCATCTTGTTTTGCAGGTTTTTATTACATGGTTCTCATCTTATACTACTTTAAAGGTAGATCTAATTTTTGAATATGTATTTTTGTGTGTTCTTTAAAAGGTAGAAATATCTCATCTTCCACTCATTTTCTATGTTTGATGTCATTTGAACGTTTTGGATTTTCAGTTTTCAAATCTGAGTCAGTCTTTGGAAGACTTCTCGGAAGTTTTCTCGAAAGTCTTCTAGGCGACTTCAGGAAGTCTTCTAAACATATAATGTGCTAGAAGACTTCATTGTACTCCACGAAATCTCTAAGAGAGTATTCTCTCAAGTCAAGTGGAGTCCAAGCTTGTTTTTGTGGAG
The DNA here is from genome assembly GCA_905132765.1 of Moricandia arvensis. Taxonomy (NCBI): domain Eukaryota; kingdom Viridiplantae; phylum Streptophyta; class Magnoliopsida; order Brassicales; family Brassicaceae; genus Moricandia; species Moricandia arvensis. The sequence continues at coordinate 26,878 of CAJHQP010007875.1, forward strand.
GGAATGATCTATAATAATTTTGTTTATGGTCATTTGTGATTTGTAGTGTACACTTTTAATTGTGATTTTTTTTGTAAATCTAAAGAGATATTAATAAAAAAAATTGGTAGATATATTCATGTCTACAATGTTATCTTACCAAAAGTACATGACATTATTGAAGTTATTTATACAACTTTAATAGCAAAAACACAATAATACAAAAAATAGTCAATTTACTATAGCTAGAGAGAAAAAAATTCAAGAAAACTTAGTCAAATTCACAACATATCAAATATTACATAAATTCAAACGTATAACAATTTCACTGGAAGACGAAGACTTCTAGGAAATCTTCTTCTGGAAATCTTCTGAAAACTAAATTTAAAGTGGAAATTAGAAATATACCTGGGAAATTAAATTTAGGCAAAAACTAATTTAAGTGAAATTGATATTTTAAATTTCATGAAAGTTAAAAGTTACTCCACTCGGTTTCTTTTATAGCATGATGTTTAGAAGATTTATGTTGTTTTAAAATAGATGATGTTTTTAAGATTTTAAGTATGTTTTGAGATTTGAAGGTTAACTTAGCTTTATTGAAATACAATAAATTTTACAGTCTTTTTTATAATTGTTTGAATTATTTTAAATTACAATATCTTTAAAATACTTTTTAGAAAAATGTAAATGTCCTTCAATCTCCTGTCGCATTAAACCAAAACATCATGTAAAAGAAACAGAGGAGTATATCTTATGATCTAAGAAGGGATACATTAAACCATATTACTTGATATTTTTCGAAGTATACTTAATCACTTTGAAAGTTAAAAAAAATATATCTTTAAGTTAGCTTAACAGTTTACAAAACTAACGTAGAAGAGCTTCAAGCGAAGTATTCCAGCATATCTACTACGGAAGTCTTCGCAGATTAGTTAGAAACATTAATAAACATGAATATAGTAACTCATAGTTAAAATCATTAAGTTATGACTTTCATCAGGAGCCAAACTAATCACTAATATACATGAATTAACAGAAGATGTTAAAAAGACTTTATAGTTGTAGGAAAATGAAACTTTATGTGAAACATTGACGTAGACAGACTTCCAATGAAGTCTTCTAGAAGACTTACACATAAGTCACTCATAAGGACATTTTTGCAATTGAAATTTACAAAGGAGACGTTCCAGAGAGGTCTATCTCTTCAGCAGACTTCTTTGGGAAGTTTTTCGCTGTAATACTTGTCTTACTTTTGTTTTCATTCGAAATATACCAAAGAATACCTCCAAGTACTGTCGTCTAGGATAAACAGTAGTTTTGCATTTGACGCAAATTGTGTCCGAAATTTGACAGACGGCTTACTTGTAAGTCCGTCTTAGTTGAAAATAAACTTAATATTTAATAATTAACAAGACGACTTATATGTAAGGCGTCTGAGGTTACTTTTTTAATTATAAAATGAGAACTTAAATATTTAATTTTACCTAGACGAACTACATGTAATTCGTTTGGCTGGACGACTTACTTGGAAGTCTTCTGTTTATATCTAGGTTTGGAACTAGGATATCGGAAAAATTCTGAAAAGACTTCCGTGATCAGGTCGTGTACCGGAAGAGATACATGTAGGTCATCTGACTAAATTAAATATATAAATATATATTTTTCAAAAGCAAAAGTAACCTTAAAGGACTTACATATAATTCGTTATAGTAATATAAATATTTTATGTTTTATTTTTCAGCCAGACGTAAGTCGTCTGGAAATTCAAATTTGACATTATTTTGTCAAATGCTAACTAACATGTTTATCTTAGAAGACTTACCAGGAGGTCTTCTATGCGTATTTTCGAGATTTTTTTGTTAAGCAAAAAAAAAACTTTTTAAAGACTTCCAGATAAGTCGTCTCTAAAATATGTATAAAGTCAATTGCAAAACTATCTCTACATTGAACCCAGATGACTTCCATGTTAAGTCTTCTACATGCCAGAAGACATACACGGAAGTCTTGTAGGCGATACATAATCTGGAAAAAATTGATTTCGTACCCTTAAGTTAGTGAGAATAACTTTCTTTAGCACAACATAACTTCTTCTTCCAAGCACACAAAAGCTCAAGAAAAAGTAACTTACCAAAAATCGTAGCTTGAATCAAAAATCAATTGCAAAATGAAGATTGGTTGTTTCATGGTGGTTGGTGTATCGATGACAATGACTATTGTAAATATTTTGATGAAAATGAAGAATGAGGATGATAGAGTAAAAATACTCATTTTTAAAAGAAAAAAATACATAATGACATTTCAAGAATAATTAGAACTTTTTGGGGGTGAATAGGGGCAATGAAAAATCTAAAAATCATGGGTTAGTTTTGAGTCATTTTTGCAAGAAGAAACTAATGTTTGTGTGCTGCATAATATTTATTTAGTATAATTTTTTTTAACAGTTTTTAATAAAACAATTATTTAATGTAAGCAATATTAATTACATATTTTTGTTTTATTTTAAATTGGAAATATATGTGTGAAATTAAATTAAGTTGGCATACGTAATAGAGAAGACCAATTTTTGGGATATTGTTAAAAGTATTTACCATAATTTTGATTTTTTGTTTATAAATAAAAATATATTGGATTTTTAATTATTTTTATGATAATTAACATTTTAATTAAGAAATTTTTATAAATATATTTATAAATTTCTAAAAAAAAATTCTTAGAATTTTCAATCAAATATAATTTTGTATTTTCAAATGAAGTTAAAAAGAAGATATGAAAAGGAGACTATAATTATGTTTATGTAAAATTTTATAAATTTCAAAGGGATGGTGCAAATTAAAAAAATCACACATGAAATAAATCATGCTTCTATTTTTTAAATAGTATAAGATTTTAATCATTTAAATTTTGAAACATTATTAAAGGAATTTTAGGATTTTTTTTTTTGTATCAACATAAACAGACTCCTAAAAATGTAAACCACATTAAGAACTTTATATCCATATGGATATAGTAGGAACTTTAAGTTTTTAGGGG
>CAJHQP010007876.1:0-29860 GCA_905132765.1 Moricandia arvensis
GGAACAACAACTCAAGAGAAAGGGACACTCTCGTTCCAACTATGGAGCCTCAAGGTGTCTAACACCTAAAGAGGAGAAACCGGCCTACACTAAGGAAAATAAGCCATATCCTAAAGAAGAAACAAAACCAAGTGCCATCTTTGGGAAAGATAAAGGAAAGGCCGAAACTACCAGTTCAAGAGCTAGGGATGTCAAGTGCTTCAAGTGCCAAGGAAGAGGGCACTATGCCAATGAGTGCACCAACAAACGTATCATGATCTTATTGGAGAATGGAGAATATGAGTCTGAGGACTATAGATCCGAGTATGATCATGAGGAGTCTGAGGAAGAATCTGAAGAAGAACCAGGACTGATGAACTTGAGCAACGTGAAAACCTTTTCTATACGAGGTGTTTGGTGCAAGGAAAGGTTTGTAGTCTCATTGTGGATGGTGGAAGCTGTGTTAATGTTGCTAGTGAAACAATAGTAAAGAAGTTGGGACTGAAAGTTCAAAGGCATCCAAAACCATACCGGCTACAATGGCTCAATGAGGAAGGTGAGATGAAGGTGTCCAGTCAAGTGATGGTGCCTCTAGCCATTGGAAGATATGAGGATGAAGTCCTGTGTGATGTGTTACCAATGGAAGCAAGTCACATCCTCCTTGGAAGGCCTTGGCAATCAGATAGGCGTGTGGTACATGATGGCTATACCAAAAAGCATTCCTTTGAGTTCAAAGGAAGAAAAACTACCTTGATACCTCTCACTCCTAAGGAGGTTCAACAAGATCAACTCCAGCTCCAAAAGAAGAAAGAAATCGACCTCAAACCAGATCAAAGCAATCAGCATAACTTCTATGCCAAACAGGGGGAAATCAAAAGAACTCTATACTCTCAAACTCGTGTTCTATTGCTTGTCTTTAAAGAATCTCTACTAACCATCACTGATCTCCCACCGGCATACCCGAGTGACCTTGTCTCTCTTTTACAGGAATATGATGATGTTTTTCCAGAAGATAGTCCCATAGGTCTTGAGGGATTGAGCACCAAATTGATTTTGTTCCTGGATCAACACTTCCAAACCGTCCAGCCTACAGAACTAACCCAGTTGAGACTAAGGAATTGCAAAGGCAAGTAGAGGAACTGATGGAGAAGGGCCACATCCGAGAAAGCTTGAGCCCATGTACAGTTCCAGTGCTCCTTGTGCCTAAGAAAGATGGTACCTGGCCATGTGTGTTGATTGTAGAGCAATCAACAACATAACAGTGAAGTATCGCCACCCTATTCCTAGACTAGATGACATGTTAGATGAATTACATGGCTCATGCATTTTATCTAAGATAGATTTGAAGAGTGGATACCATCAAATTAGGATGAAAGAGGGTGTTGAATGGAAAACTGCATTCAAAACTAAACATGGTCTATACGAGTGGTTAGTCATGCCATTCGGGCTTACAAATGCACCTAGTACATTCATGAGATTGATGAACCATGTCCTTAGGTCTTTCATAGGTCATTTTGTTGTGGTTTACTTTGATGATATCCTGGTCTATAGCAAAAGCTTTGAGGAACATTTAGGCCATCTTAGGGCTGTCCTTGATGTTTTGAGACATGAGAAACTTTATGCTAACCTTAAGAAGTGTACCTTCTACACGGATAACTTGGTTTTTCTAGGATTTGTGGTAAGTGCAGATGGGGTTAAAGTGGACGAGGAGAAGATTAAGGCCATCAAAGACTGGCCAAGTGTTGGAATTCATGAGTGTTTGTCTCGTGTCAAGAGAGTATTCAGTTAACTTGTAACTGAATCCCCTTCAACGAAGCAACAGGAACTCACCATACAAAGGAAGAGACAACCAACTTGTGGTTGAATCCTCATACACAGCTTACTATATAACCAAGAATCCTAGACAGTAAACTGGTTTTATGAAGCAGAAACTCTCTAGTATGAATCTATCCTTGAGAAGTAACACAACACTTAGAGTTTGTGTACTTAGATGAATGGGATTTAGAATCAGTAAGCTAGAGTTTAAGACAATAGAAAAAGAAGAGTTTAGAGTGAGTTTGACAAGTATTAGGCTGACTTAAGAGAGAAACAGCTAAGGCAGCCTCTAAACCATAATACTTAACTCCTTACATTGTGAATATTGTTTAGACACAAGCAAGGGAGAGAGAGCACACGAAATTAGAGAGAGAAACTTGTCTATTGATTCTAGTAAGAGTTACAAGAGGTGAAGCTGCCTTTAAATAGACAATAAGCAACATTAAACAATTACTAAAACAAGAAAATATAAACTAATTAATTATGTAGGGATGAGAAGAGGCCAAAGGGGATACAGCCAAGGGGAGGCACGTCCAGAAGGAGTAGAAAGGGACAGGAGGAGAGCACAGTCTCCTTAGGTTGATAGTGACATGTCTGTTCTTGTCCTTATGCACCACATGTGATCTTTCTTGCTAAATTCAAACCAGATCCTTCCTTTTGAATTCAAACTGAGTATCCTATGTTTTCTGGAGCTTAGCAACTGATGCGTCCCTAGGATGCTCTTTGGTTGATGGGGATGGATATATCCTTGCAAGAACGAATCAGAGACTCAAGTTCTTCAAGGTTTGTGGATTGAATGGTGACACAAGAGGGATGGATGATCTCTTGATACTCCTAGGCGACTGATCTGGATATGACACACCAAATAAGACACCCTTAGATCTCTGGATATTACACACCAGAACTCGACACACTTTCTAGAGAGAGAGCCGTTAAGAGAGAAAAGAAACTCGTGGTTTATTGATTGCTTGAATACAATAGGGTTAGGAGAACCCTTTAAATAAAAGAAACCAGAGAACAGGCTCTCTAGGGTTTCGAAAATAGTAAAAAGGAAAACTATAGTTTAAAAATAACATAAGCTTAAAAATGTAAACTTCTGCTAGTCTTGGGCCGAGATAGAGCATGAGTGATGTGTAAGACAAGTTGTGGCCTCGTTAAAAACCTTCCTCCGGAAAACCTCGTGGGACAAAACCAAAAGCAAGGAAAAGAGCACGCACCAAATGTCTTGCCTAGACACTAACTCAGCTTGATGTAGAGATGGCTTGAATTGTGATCAAGACATCTCGGATCAAACCTTGTCCAAGACTTTCTTCTTGTTGTGGATGTGAAGTGAGTAATCCAACAACATTCTCCTTAAGTTTCTTGACTCTGGAACGAGTCATGGGGCCTTCTGGAGTGGCTAGAGCATCATCACCAGGCTGCTGGTACATTGTGGCTTCATGTGGCTCATCTAGACTCTCCTTGTTCTCCTTAGTGATCCGGTCCATGATCACATCATCTAAGCTCTCTTTGTCCTCTTTAGTAAGCTGGTCCATGATCACATCATCCCCTCCCTCTTCAAAAAGATTTGTCCTCAAATCTGTTTTACCTGCAATAGAGGGGACCAAATTAGTAACATCAAAGTTTAGAATCAGGTTACACTTACCTTGCAAGCCTCTTTGATAGGCATTGTTGCTGATTGGTTCGGATATGTAGAAGGGACTGATCCGTTTGATTCCTGATTCATTACTCAAACCTGCATCATACTCTATGACACACAATAAGTTAGCACATAAAATTTTGTCATAGATGTTAAAATAAAGAAAGGAATGACCAGAAGAAGATGCTGGTTCATTATTGAAAGAGAGTTCATCAAGAGAAGCCAATTTGGTTCTGTCCGTATAGACTTGCTGGTGCGGCCTGGATAGGCTTGTTCTCCACGGATCACTTGAAGGGGATGGATAGAGGGTTGATCACGAGACTACTAGCACTCGGATCTGATGATGAACTGCTCTCCTTGGCGATGGTGATGCCTCAGAGATGTGTTGCTACTCAATGACACAAGATTACCTTGTATTGTTGTTGATGGATCACAAGGAATTCCTTCTTTTAGATGAAGATCAATGTTCCTTTTGCTGAACGGAGAAAGCAGAAGACGAGACAAGCAAAGTGCTTAAAAGATTTCAAGTTTATTCATTGAGTTTCAAGCTGCCTGCGGCGCTTGCTTAAATAGAAAGCTACATCTAACCCTAAACCTAAACCGAGATGGTTTTGGTTTTGTCTAACCCTAAACCTAAACCGAATTGAAATTGGTTTTGTCTAACCCTAACCCTAAACCCAATTGAAATTGGTTTACTACTCTGAATCGAAAATCCTAATCCTAATTGTCTTTGGTTTGCTGGTTCAATTTAAGTACAAATCGAAATCACATTAAACCAACATGCTGGTTCTTCACTCTTGATCGATTCCTCCTCTTGTCTCACGTGCTCAAGCAGAGCTAGCAAAGCTTGCCTCTGAGCTTTTGTCTTTGATCTTGTAATCGGTCCAACTGAGAAGATCAAGTCATCTTGAGCTGCATTCTGATCCATCTCTTCCTCTCCACTCATCCATTCGGCTACATAGGGATCTACTTGTTCTAGTTCCTCCATCAGCTCCTGGATCTCTCCCTGGTAAGCCTCCTCTTCTGGTTCCTTAGCGTCTTGGCAATTGGATTGACTGGAGGTTGCATTTGACCCAATGGTGGTCACACCATCCCCTCCTCCTTTAAAAGGATTTGACCTCAAATCCGATTCATCTGCCACAAAAGGAATCAAGTCAGAAACGTTGAATGTTGAGCTAATGTTGTACTTACCTTCGAGATCAATCTGATAAGCATTGTTGTTGATCCTCTTGAGTACTTTGAATGGGCCGTCTGTCCTTCGCATCAGCTTGGACTTTCTCTCATTAGGAAACCTTTCCTTCCTGAGATGGATCCACACGAGATCACCTGGTTCTAGCACCAACTCTCTCCTGCCTTTGTTCTTCTTTCTTGCATACATTTTGGTGCGGTCCTCTATGTTTCCCCTGACCTGTTCATGGAAAGATCTAACAAACTCGGCCTTCTTCTGACCATCAAGGTTAGTCTGCTCTTTCAAAGGTAAAGCAAACAAGTCTAATGGAGACAAGGGATTGAATCCATAGACGGCTTGAAAAGGGGTGAGCTTAGTGGTTGAATGCATTGACCTATTGTATGCAAACTCTACATGCGGCAAACAATCCTCCCAAGTCCTAATGTTCTTTTTGATGATAGCACGCAAGAGGGTAGACAATGTCCTATTGACAGTCTCAGTTTGCCCATCAGTTTGTGGATGACAAGTGGTTGAGAATAGCAATCTAGTTCCTAGTTTCCCCCACAATGTTTTCCAGAAATAGCTAAGGAACTTAGAGTCCCTATCAGAAACTATGGTCCTGGGCATTCCATGCAACCTAACAACCTCTCTAAAGAATAGATCAGCCACTAAGGATGAATCATCAGTCTTATGCCAAGGTATGAAATGTGCCATCTTGGAAAACCTATCAACCACCACAAAGATGCTATCTCTACCCTTTCTAGTTCTAGGCAGTCCCAAAACAAAGTCCATAGAGATATCAACCCAAGGTTCAGTAGGGATAGGGAGTGGAGTATACAAACCTGTTGGTTGCACCTTGGACTTAGCTTGTTTGCACACGACACACCTTGAGCACACCTTCTCCACTTCTTTCTTCATGTTAGGCCAATAGAAGTGTTCCTGCAAGGTAGACAGTGTCTTGGCTACGCCAAAGTGTCCCATCAACCCTCCTCCATGAGCTTCCCTGACATAAAGTTCCCTCAAAGAACCACAAGGCACACACAAGCGGTTATCATAGAAAAGAAACCCTTTCACTTGATAGAACTTTCCACTAGCATGTTTCTTATTGTTTCTAAAAACTTCCTGAAACTCTGGATCATCAGCATAACAAGACTTAAGGTGTTCAAATCCCAAAAGCTTTGTTTCCATAGAAGATAGTAGAACATACCTTCTTGAGAGTGCATCAGCAACTACATTCTCCTTACCTTGCTTGTACTGGATGACATAAGGGAATGTCTCAATGAACTCAACCCACCTAGCATGCCTCTTGTTCAGCTTCTGTTTCCCTTTGAGATGCTTAAGAGATTCATGATCTGTATGGATCACAAACTCTTTAGGCCAAAGGTAGTGCTGCCACGTTTGTAGAGCTCTCACCAAGGCATACAGCTCCTTGTGATAGGTTGGGTAGTTCAATGTGGCGCCTCCAAGCTTCTCACTGAAGTAAGCTATAGGCCTCTTTTCTTGCATCAGCACGGCTCCAATTCCCACTCCAGATGCATCACACTCTATCTCAAAAGTTTTAAGAAAGTCAGGGAGTACAAGTAAAGGAGCACTGGTTAACTTCCCTTTTAGCAACTGAAATGCATCTTCCTGAGCTTGCCCCCATGCGAATCCCACATTCTTCTTGATGACTTCAGTGAGTGGGGCAGCAATGGTGCTGAAGTCTTCCACAAACCTCCTGTAGAAGCCAGCAAGTCCATGAAAACTTCTGACTTCTCCAATGGTTTTAGGAGTCGGCCACTCCTTGATAGCTTTCACCTTCTCTTCATCAACCTGTATGCCCTGTGATGTAACAACAAAACCTAGAAAGACAAGGTTATCTGTTCCAAATGAGCACTTCTTGTAGTTAGCATACAGATTCTCCTTCCTAAGCACATCTAAAACCTGTCTCAAGTGCTCAACATGTTCTTTCATGGTCTTGCTATAAATGAGAATATCATCAAAGTAAACAACCACAAATCGACCTATAAGAGCTCTCAAGACATGGTTCATCAACCTCATGAAAGTGCTAGGTGCGTTAGTAAGACCAAATGGCAGAACAAGCCACTCATACAATCCTAACTTAGTCTTAAAAGCAGTTTTCCACTCATCTCCTTCTTTCATTCTAATCTGGTGGTAACCACTCTTTAAGTCAACCTTAGAAAAGACACATGAACCGTGTAACTCATCTAACATGTCATCTAAGCGAGGGATAGGATGTCTATACTTAACTGTGATGTTGTTGATGGCTCGGCAATCCACACACATGCGCCAGCTTCCATCCTTCTTGGGTACCAGTAGAACAGGTACAGCACAAGGACTCATGCTCTCTCTGATGTGGCCTTTCTCCAAGAGATCATTGACTTGTTTCTGAAGCTCCTTGGTCTCAACAGGATTGGTCCTGTATGCTGGACGGTTTGGGAGTGAAGCTCCTGGTACAAAGTCAATTTGGTGCTCAATGCCTCTGATGGGTGGCAAACCAATTGGATTATCTTCTGGAAAGTGTAAGAAAATGAAGAACAGTGTGAAGAACAAGAGAGAGAGTGAAGAAACTCAAGAGAGAGAAGAGAGAGAGAGTGATTCGAAAATAAGAGTAAAGAAGGATTGTTTTCCTTGCTTAATTCAGTTTCCAGAGATACAATATTTAAAGACAAAACAAGTAGGATGCAGACAAGAAGAATAAGAGTATAATAAGGCTGCTTGGTCGAGATAGTGGAGCCTGAAAGTGACAGGACCTAAACAGCTCCTCCTCCCCTAAGTATAACATGTGATCTGATCTATTTTTGAATCCCACTTGCTTCCAAAAGTCTCCAACGTCTCTCTTGACCAACTGACACTCTTCTTGTCGAGTTTAAACCACTTCCTTGCCTTCCAACCCAAGTTAGGTCACTTGCTTGCTTGGAAGTCAAGTCTTGTACGGAATGACTTGTGTTCCAAGTCTGTACGGACCAAACCATTCCAAATCGCCCAAATGCATCTCTTCTCTTTGTCTCCATCTTTTATTCATGTCTTCATGTCAATACTCCCCCTCAAGCTTAACCACAGGATATGGTTAAGCTTGGAACCCATGAAGACATCCCTCATTAAAACCTTTGTGTGCAAAACCCAGTGGGATAAAAACACACAAAGGAAAGAGTAGATGCTTCATGGCTAAGGGGATCATGATGTGGCCAAATCTATGAGTCCTAACCTTGGATGGATGAACTCACAGACTTTGGTACTTGATCCTTTTGTGAAGATATCAGCTAGTTGATCCTCACTTCTTGTGTAGCATGGTAGGATGATCTGTTGCTCTACTGCTTGTCTTACTTTGTGACAATCCACCTCAATGTGCTTTGTCCTCTCATGAAACACTGAGTTTGATGCTATGTGAATAGCTGCTTGATTATCATAGTGCATTGTGATTGGTGTTGTAGTCTCTATACCCAAGTCTTTGAGCAGGTTTCTGATCCAAATGAGCTCACTGGTAAGCTTCCTCATTGCTCTATACTCTGCCTCAGCACTTGAACATGAAACTATCTTCTGCTTCTTGCTCTTCCAGGTAACCAGATTCCCTCCAATGAAGGTGCAATATCCTGTTGTAGACTTCCTGTCCACTCTATCACCAGCCCAGTCTGCATCACAATATCCCACAATTTCTGTGCTCTTGTTGCAGCCCATCCATATACCTTGACCCGGAGCTTCCCTTAGATACCTTAGAATCCTTTCCACCATATTCCAGTGATGGACTTTAGGTGTTTGCATGTGCTGGCTGACTTGATTCACAGCAAAGCAGATGTCTGGTCTTGTAATGGTTAGATAGATCAGCTTCCCAACCATTTTCCTATAGTGTTTGACATCTTCAAATGCCTCATCTTCAAACTCCCCCTCACGCAATACTTTGTATCCCTCTTCAAGTGGTGTTTTGGCTACTCTTCCTCCAAGCTTTCCTGCCTCATTTAAAAGATCAAGTGTGTACTTCCTTTGGGATAAAAATAGCCCCTCATTAGAGTGACATATTTCAATCCCTAGGAAGTACTTTAACTTACCCAAATCTTTGATATCAAATGAAGATTTAAGAAAAGCTTTGGTTGAGTTAATACCTTCCTTGTCACTTCCTGTGATAATTATGTCATCCACATAGACAAGGATCACCACCATTCCTTGCTGACTTGAGAGAGTAAAGAGAGTGTGGTCTGCTTCTGATTTGTTGAATCCTCTTCCATTCAAGGTTGTGCTCAACTTGTGGTACCAAGCTCTAGGGGATTGCTTCAGTCCATAGATAGCCTTCTTTAGTCTCAATACATTCCCTGGTTTCACCATGTCTTCTAAGCCAGGAGTGAAATCTTTAGAGAAAAAAACAGAGAATAGGGAGAATAAAGAGAATAGAGAGAATGGAGAGAATACTCAGCTTCTTATTATCATTTTCGTGGCTTTACAAGAGTTTTAAAGACAGATAGAAGAGAGAGAGAGAGAGAGAAACATAAGTGCATGACAGCTGTTTTCCAGCAGATCTAGTTTTGAATTTCAAACTGCCTGAGTCTTCTTCAAGTCTTCTTCCTCTCTTCTCTTGATCTCTTCTTGGTATTAATGTCTTCATGTACTCACTTATTTCAACACTCCCCCTCAAGCTTGACCATGTGGAACAAGTCAAGCTTGGAATGCCATGAGATCTTCCTCATTAAAAACCTTACCAAAGAAAACCTTCTTTAGGGATAAAACCTTGATAAGGAAAAGAGTAAAGACCTCATGACGAGGGGATCAGTTGTTTGGAGTAAGATCAATGAGTCCCAACCTTGAAAGGATGGACTCCATTGTCTTTAATCTCGCAGCCTTGGTGAACACATCCGTAAGTTGATCCTCGCTCCTTGTATAGCATGGCAATGTCACTCCTGAGACAATCATCTGCCTCACCTTATGACAATCAACTTCTATGTGCTTAGTTCTCTCATGGAAGACTGAGTTAGATGCAATATGAATTGCTGCTTGATTATCACAATGTATTGTCATAGGAGAGGTGTGTTCAATCTCCAGATGCTTGAGAATACCTTTGATCCATACCAGCTCATTTGTCAGCTTCAACATAGCTCTATACTCCGCCTCAGCACTTGAGCAGGAGATAACCTTTTGCTTCTTACTCTTCCAAGTAACCAGGTTTCCTCCAACGAATGTACAATACCCAGTAGTTGATTTCCTATCCACTCTATCTCCTGCCCAATCAGCATCACAATACCCAACTACTTCTGTACTGCCATTACATCCCATCCAAACTCCTTGTCCAGGAGTTCCACTCAAGTACCTCAGTATCCTATCAACCATTTTCCAGTGATGGACCTTTGGAGCCTCCATATGCTGACTTACTTGATTCACTGCAAAGCATATATCTGGTCTTGTGATAGTCAAGTATATCAGTTTTCCAACCATCTTCCTGTAAAGTTTAGCATCCTCAAACAGTTGTTTTTCTTCAATCTCCCCCTCAAGTAAAACCTTGTACCCCTCTTCAAGAGGTGTCTTGGCTGTCTTTCCTCCAAGCACGCCAGCTCCCTTTACCATATCTAGAGTATACTTCCTCTGATTCATGAACAGACCCTCCTTAGATCTGCATATCTCAATACCCAAGAAGTACTTCATCTCCCCCAAGTCCTTGATATCAAACACAGACTTGAGAAAGTCTTTAGTGGCTTGAATCCCTGCCTTATCATTCCCTGTGATGATCAGATCATCCACGTACACCAGAATAACAATGATCCCTGAAGGTCCTGTTAAGGTGAAGAGAGTATGGTCTAATTCAGACTTCCTGAAGCCTCTTCCATTCAGAGTAGTGCTTAGCTTCCTATACCATGCCCTTGGTGATTGTTTCAGCCCATATATAGCCTTCTTCAATCTCAAAACATTTCCTGGCTTTACTAGATACTCAAAACCAGGAGGAGGATGCATATATACTTCATCCTCAAGCTCTCCTTGCAAGAAAGCATTCTTCACATCCATCTGCCACAAATCCCACTCCAAATTGGTTGCAACTGATAGGATGATTCGAACTGTATGTAGCTTGGCAACAGGAGCAAATGTGTCAATGTAATCTTCTCCATAGGTTTGTGTAAACCCTCTTGCTACCAATCTGGTCTTCTTCCTATCAAGCTTTCCATTTTCCAGATACTTGATTGTGAAGATCCATCTACTAGTCACAGCCTTCTTCCCTTCCGGTAGTTCACTCTCATACCAAGTGTCATTCTTGATCATTGCATCCCTTTCACTGCCCACTGACTCTCTCCATTCCTTGTCCTTCATAGCTTCCTCATAGGATCTTGGAATGTCACTTTCATCCAGATTACACATAAACACCATGTGTTCTTCTGGATACTCTGCAAAGGAACACACAGCTTGAGAAGGATGCTTCACAGCCTGGGCATTGTAGTACACTCTCGTGTTTACCCAGTTGGAAGGATCCTTTCTCTCCCTAGTGCTTCTTCGCAGAGGCTGAACCTCTTCTTGAGTTTCTTCTTGAGTTTCTGTTTCTGGCATCCTATTCTTCAACCTTTCACTCCTCCGCAATGGCTGAACTTGAGTCTGATCCTCTGCTTCTGTATCATTAACCTCCTCTGGGTCATGATATTCTTCCTGCTCATCTTCACTTGACTGAGCCACATCTTGATCATGATGTGCTGAATCCTCTTGGTGCTGCTCTTGCACACTTGATTCAGATTCACTCCCCCTCTCATGATCAAGAGGGATTATTCTTTCAGCTTCTCTAACCTGATCAGAAGGAGTGTTCCTTCTTATCTCCTGATTCTGGGACATGTCTATCCCAAGCTTCTCCAATAGGTTCCTCAGATTCACTGCCTTATTCTCTGGTTCATTAGACATATCCTCTAGGTCCTTCCAGTTCTTCTCCTAATAATACCCCTTTGTTTCCATGAACTTCACATCCCTGGATACCAATACTCTCCTTGTTACTGGATCATAGCACTTATATCCTTTTTGGGTTACTGAGTACCCAATGAACATAGCTCTAGTGCTCTTTGCATCCAGCTTGTTTCTCTGTTCTCCAGGAACCAAGACATAGCATAGACTCCCAAAGACTCTCAGATGATCTATGTAAGGCTTGGTCTTGTTCAACACTTCATATGGAGACAGATTCTTCAGTACCTTGGTTGGGATCCTATTGATGAGATAGCAAGCAGTCTGAACAGCATCACTCCAGAAACGCCTAGGGACATTGGTGTGGTACATCATGGATCTAGCAACCTCCATCAAGTATCTATTCTTCCTTTCAGCAACCCCATTCTGCTGTGGCGTGTAGGGACAGCTGGTCTGATGCACTATTCCATGCTTATCCATGTGATTCTTGAAGGCATGACTGGTGTATTCACCTCCATTATCAGACCTTAGTACCTTCACAGTAGCATTGTAATGGTTAGTAACATATGCTTGGAAGTTTATAAAGGCATCCAGAACTCTATCCTTAGATGGAAGCAAAGTGATCCAAGTGTATTTAGACTTTTCATCAATGAATGTCACAAAATACTTCTGATTGTCCCTAGACACAAATGGGGATGTCCACACGTCAGAGTGAACTAGATCAAAGCAGTTCCCATATATAGTTTCAGATGCTGGGAAAACAGTCCTACAGTGCTTCCCTAATATGCAAGCCTCACACTCTAAATGATTGAAAGATAAAGCAGGAAGAATCAGTTCTATTGCTCGAGTATGAGGATGACCCAACCTAGCATGCCAAGTAATGCTTTCAATCCTATCAGTAGCACTACTTAAACAAACAGAGTTAAAGGGTTTAGAGAGCTTAGTTGTGTGAAGGTGGTAGAGCTCATTTTTGACATCTCCTGTACCAATAACTTGTCCAGACTCCAGGTCTTGAAACTCCACCTCATTTGGCCTGAAGACAACTTGACAATTAAGGTCCACTGTTGCCCTCTTCACAGATATCAAATTGGATGTAAACCTAGGCAGGTAGAAAGCAGCTGAATCCTTCTCAAACAGTTTCAAGTTTCCTATCCCCTCTATTGGAATCTGATCACCATTGGCTATCTTAACACTTCCTGTAGTGGCTTTAATGTCACTCATCAAGCTCCTATCACTGATCATGTGATGCGTTGCTCCAGAGTCAATGATGATAGGCTTAGTGATCTCTTCATTAGCATTGGACTGTCTGCTGCGCTTCTTGGCAGTGACCAAGGCTTGGATTTCCTTTATGTATCCTTCCCATTCCTTCCTGGTAACGAAACCATCAGCTCCTGTTGTCTCCTGATGTCTCATATCCACTTTCTTCTCCACTGAGCTACCCATGTAGGCAGAGTAAGAGCACTCTCCTCTAATCATCTGTTGCACAGCTTTCTTGGCCATTTTGACCTCCATATCTCCTTTTAACTGACCAGCCTTTCTACTCTTCCTTTGAGTATTTTTCCTTCTGATCCAAGTCATGGAAAGTCTCCTCAGCCTTCCCTTCTTGCATCTTGCACCATTCCAAATCAAAGTTTGTTTCTTGTTCTTCTTACACATCTCATGTGTATGCTGAACAATCTTCTGGAGTTCTTCCTTTCTTTTTCTCAGATTGGATCTACTCCCATAAGCTGTTACAATCTCACCCCTTGTACTGATTTCTTGAACAGCTCTTTCTTCATAGTTCAGACTCCACGCCTGACCTTCTTCTGTAGCCATTTCTCTTAAAGGTTTCTCCTTTACATGACTTCTCCACAGCATACAGCTTCCCAAAGCTGCCTTTGCCCATCTGGACCAGATTCCACCATTTTCCTCTTCAGTCTTCACTGAAAAACTAGATCTTTGCTTTCTTTCACTGTTGAGACTGGTTGTCTTCATCAGAAAGACTTGACCAAACCCAGAACGCCAAAAGCACTCAAGAACACCAAGAACTCTCAAGAACACCAAGAACACTCAAGAAAGAACCCAGATTTTTCGAAAAAGAAAAAAAAAACAGATCTGGAAAAACTTGAGTCTTTATGAAGCTGAAGAACACTCGAGTTTCAAATCCAGGAAAGGTTGAGACTTTGAGATGAATCAACCAGAAAAGACTTTAGATCTAGTGAAAGAAAGCTTCAAACTTCAAACTTTCCTTGAATCTCTAGAAAGTTTCAACCTTTACTGTTAAATGAAGAACACACACCCAGATTATCAGTAACCAGGCTCTGATACCATGAAATCTTTAGAGAAAAAAACAGAGAATAGGGAGAATAAAGAGAATAAAGAGAATGGAGAGAATACTCAGCTTCTTATTATCATTTTCGTGGCTTTACAAGAGTTTTAAAGACAGATAGAAGAGAGAGAGAGAGAGAGAAACATAAGTGCATGACAGCTCTTTTCCAGCAGATCTAGTTTTGAATTTCAAACTGCCTGAGTCTTCTTCAAGTCTTCTTCCTCTCTTCTCTTGATCTCTTCTTGGTATTAATGTCTTCATGTACTCACTTATTTCAACAAGGAGGAGGACGCATATATACTTCATCCTCTAATTCACCTTGTAGGAATGCATTCTTAACATCCATTTGCCATAGATCCCATTCCAGGTTGACAGCTAATGAGAGAACAACCCTTATGGTATGAAGTTTGGCTACTGGTGCAAATGTATCCAGATAGTCTTCTCCATAGACTTGGGTGTATCCCCTTGCAACTAGCCTTGTCTTCTTCATGATGGTGAAGATTAGGCGACTTGTCACAGCCTTCTTTCCTTTGGGGAGCTCAGTTTCATACCAAGTATCATTCTTGATCATGGCATTGATCTCATCTCCAACTGACTCTCTCCATCCATCCAGTGCCATTGCCTCTTCATAAGACCTTGGAATGTACTCTTGATCCAGGTTACTGATGAAGGCTTGGTGTTCTTGAGGATAGTATGCCATTGAGCAGGTTGCTTGTATGGGATGTGCTACTGCCTTGTTGTTGAAGTATACTCTGGTGTTGATCCAATGAGATGGATCTTTCCTTATCCTGGTACTTCTCCTTAGTGGTTGAATCTGTTGCTCTTCAACCCCTGTCTCTACATGCTCTCCCTGATCTTGATCTTCACTAGACTGGTCAGGTTCAGATTCATGTAGTCCATCTTGATCATGTATTGCTGGTGAATCATCTTCCCTTTGTTGTTGTGATTCAGGTTCAGTGTCCCCCTCAGGATCAGGATGGTCTACTGGTGCAGCTTCTTCTCCAGTTCTTTCAGTTACTGGGGAAGTAGGTGATCTCCTTGGTTCCTCACTGGTCTGAGGTTGAGTGATACCTAGGCTCTCCATAATGATGCGCAGATTGTTTGCCCTATCAGAGGGTCCATGTGAGAGGTCTCTAAGGCTTTCCCAACTCTTCTCAGCATAGTACCCTTTTGATTCCACAAACTTCACATCCCTTGAAACCATAACCCTTCTTGATTCAGGGATGTAGCACTTGTACCCTTTCTGCGTGTGGGAATAGCCTATGAACATGCCCTTGACACTCTTGGCTTCTAGTTTATTTCTCTGTTCTCCTGGTGTCAAGACATAACACACACACCCAAATACACGTAAATGATCAATTGGAGGTTTGGTTTTATTCAATACCTGAAAGGGAGATACATCCTGGAGGATTCTGGTGGGAATCCTATTGATGAGGTAGCAAGCTGATACCACAGCATCTCCCCAAAATCTTTTAGGGACATTGGTGTGGAACATCATGCTCCTTGCAACCTCCATGAGATGGCGATTCTTCCTTTCAGCAACTCCATTTTGTTGTGGTGTATATGGGCAACTTGTCTGATGTATAATGCCATGCTTTGCTAGATGATGTTTGAAGGCATGACCTGTGTACTCTCCACCATTATCAGACCTAAAAATTTTGATCTTAGAGTTGAAATGGTTAGATACATAGGTTTGAAAGTTAATGAAAGCTTCTAGCACCCTATCTTTACTTTGAATCAAAGTGAGCCAAGTATATTTGGATTTTTCATCTATGAAAGTAACAAAATATTTATGGTTCTCCCTAGAAGCACAAGGTGCTGTCCACACATCAGAGTGAACCAAATCAAAGCAGTTTTCATAGATAGTCATGGATTTTGGAAAAACAGATTTGCAATGTTTACCAAGAATACAAGCCTCACAATTTTCATTTTTAAAAGATAGATTAGGTAACATTAGTTCAAATGCACGAGCATGGGGGTGACCTAATCTAGCATGCCATAGAACATCACTAGCTAAAACAGAAGCAGAATTAAAAGCACAAGAGAAATCTGATCTAAGCCTGGTGTCTTCAAGTAAATAAAGTTCTCCCTTGCTCACACCTTTTCCCAGCATCTTGCTGGTCTTAATATCCTGAAAGCACACATCATCAGGACTAAAAATAACTTTGCAATTAAGATCATTTGTTGCTCTTTTAACAGATAAGAGATTAGATGTGAAAGTTGGCATGTAAAATGCTTGAGACTCCTTATCAAACAATTTAAGATTCCCTATCCCTTCAATAGGTATTCTATCACCATTTGCAATCACTACACTTCCTAGAGCCGGTTTGATATCACTAATGAGCTTAACATCCCTAATCATATGGTGAGATGCTCCTGAGTCAATTATCAAGGGCCTAGTAGTTTGATTTGCATTGTGAATAGAGGTGAGAGCATTAATACAATTGTTACCAGAGTTTGCATTGAGTGCCTTTATAAGGGCCTCAATGTCTGACTTGCGGATGAAGGCATCATCATTTGAGAGTTGAGAAGTGGCCTGAGAGGTTGACCCAACTGCGTGTGTTGTTGAGACCATGGCTCTCCCATCTTCTCCCATGCGCATAGGGACAGTGCTCAGCTCATGTGCTCTTGCTTCATGTGCCCTTGCCTGGTTGAACTTGGGTGGTCTGAGATGAGGATGAAGAATCCAGCAGTTGTTCTTGGAATGACCTTGCCTCTTGCAATGTTCACAAGTCATTCGCTTGTCAGCTCCACCCCCTGGTTTGTAGAAGACCTTGTTGGCTGAGATAACCTCTATCTTTTCAGCCTTACTAGCCATGGAAAGCTCTCCTTTCCCACCAAACAACCCATCAGATCCTTGCTCCTTTTGTAGTTGAGCACACACATCATCCAGACTTGGTAGATCCTTAGCTCTCAGTATGTGTTTAATGACATCATTGAAAGAGGAGTTAAGGGTGAGTAGCAACCCAAATACCTTGTCTTCCTCACGCCTTGCATTGAGAACAGTAGGATCCGTGGTGCTTGGCCTTAGCATCTCCAGCTCAGCCCACAAAGATCTAAACTTCCCAAAGTGCTTGGTAAAGTCCATATCCTCCTGGTGCAAGTTGTTGATTGCCTTCTTCACTTCAAAGACTCTGCTGAGGTTTGAAGTGTTTCCATAAACCTTTTTCAAGGTGTCCCACAACTCCTTTGCTGTTTCACAGTAGGAGTAGGCTTCCATAATGGGACCATCTAGAGAACTTTGCAAGGCAGACAGCACCATGAAATCCTCTTGAGTCCATTTGCCTTCATCTGTCACTACAACTTCTCTGCCATCTTCTCCTTGTGTGATTTGTCTTGGGGCTTCTCCTGAAGTGATATGCTCCCATAGACCTCTTCCACCAAGGGCAGTTTTGGTCAATCTCGACCATAGTAGGTAGTTTAAACCCTTCAAAGTGACTGGAATGACCATTTGCTTCTGTTGCTCCATTTCGACTTGCTATTGTCCAGTGGGTAATAGAGTGAACTGAGTAGAGATTTTTGAAATTTTGGAACACTGGACAAAGAGAAACAAGTAGAAACAAGCTAACTTCTCTTTAAACCGTGAAGATGTAAAGAGATATGAAGAGAAATGGTCAAGAACAACCCAGAAACTTGCAAGAACAGTCCTAATATCCACTGGACAAAAGGATGCTCTTCAAGATAAACAGAAAGTAATCGGATAGAACTGAAGTATAGAGTGAATAGAGAGTGTTTGCGGAAGAAATTGAGTGGTTTAGGAGCTTAAAGCTCTGATACCATGTAAGAAAATGAAGAACAGTGTGAAGAACAAGAGAGAGAGTGAAGAAACTCAAGAGAGAGAAGAGAGAGAGAGTGATTCGAAAATAAGAGTAAAGAAGGATTGTTTTCCTTGCTTAATTCAGTTTCCAGAGATACAATATTTAAAGACAAAACAAGTAGGATGCAGACAAGAAGAATAAGAGTATAATAAGGCTGCTTGGTCGAGATAGTGGAGCCTGAAAGTGACAGGACCTAAACAGCTCCTCCTCCCCTAAGTATAACATGTGATCTGATCTATTTTTGAATCCCACTTGCTTCCAAAAGTCTCCAACGTCTCTCTTGACCAACTGACACTCTTCTTGTCGAGTTTAAACCACTTCCTTGCCTTCCAACCCAAGTTAGGTCACTTGCTTGCTTGGAAGTCAAGTCTTGTACGGAATGACTTGTGTTCCAAGTCTGTACGGACCAAACCATTCCAACTCGCCCAAATGCATCTCTTCTCTTTGTCTCCATCTTTTATTCATGTCTTCATGTCAATAGAAAGACATCCTTATACTCCTGCAAAAGATACTCAATCTCTTTTGGAATAATTGGTTCATGATTAGCCCCGGTGGTTAGTAACTCTTTGAACAAAACAAGGATCATGGGCTGTTGAGTGTTCAATGCCTCCTTGATCTCTTTAGAAGAAGCAAAAAGGTTATGAGTACTTACCTTGGCCGTGTCCTCCTTGAGTGAAGCTGAAACTGTGGTCTTAGCTTCTTCTCTTCTCAGCTTGAGTTGCACCTGATCTTGATGCACTTCTTGTGGAGTCAATGGCACCAGAGTGATGTTTTTTTTCCCTGTGGACAAAGGAATGCCTATTCGTGTAGCCATCATGCACTGCCCTCTTGTCGTATTGCCATGGGCGGCCCAGCAAGATGTGACTAGCCTCCATAGGTAGGACATCACAAGTGATCTCATCCTGGTATCTCCCAATGGTCAGGGGCACCATCACTTGTTTGGTTACTCGCATTTCACCCTCTTCACTTAGCCACTGGAGTGTGTATGGCTTGGGGTGATCGCGGACAGTAAGGCTCAGCTTGTCCACTAGTGTCTCACTTGCCACGTTTGTGCAGCTCCCTCAATCAATAATCAAGCTACACACCTTGTCTAGGACTAAACACCTGGTGTGAAACAAGTTCTCTCTCTGTTCATGTTCTTTCGCCTTTGGTTGAACATTGAGAGTCCTCCTAGTGACTAGAAGTTCTCCCTTGACAGGGTAATCCACATCCTCCTCAGATAACTCCTCTTCATCCTCCGAGACTACATCTCCATTGTTGAGCATGATCATGACCTTCTTGTTGGTACACTCATTAGCATAGTGTCCAAAGCCATGACACTTAAAGCACTTGACATTCCGGGACCTAGCAGGTGTTGCTGCCCCTTTGCCCTTGTCATCACGCGTGGAACCTACTGCTGAGGTTCCTTCTTTAGGCTTAGAGAAGGATTTGTCATCCTTTGAGTAGGCTGGCTTTGAAGCAGATCCGAATTGGGACTTGGCAGTGCTTCTTCTTTTGTTTTGTTGCTCAATCAGTATGGCTTTGTGCAACAACTCATCCATGTCCTCATAATCTTGTAGCTCCAGTCTATCTTGGATTTCCTATTAGAGTGGAGCAAAACAAAGGAAATGTGAAGGCCAAACAAAGGAAGTGAAGGCAAAGCATTTCCACACCAAAATGACCAGAAGAAGAAGCTGGTTGATGATCCAAAGAGAATTCATAAAGAGAAATGATTTTCTTAACTGATATGGGATGCTTACAATAATGTTTTATAGACCAAAGAGGACTAAAGAAGACAAAAGAATAATATTAATCTATTCTGGTCTGAGACAGAGAAAGGGACAGCTCTTGAACTGCTCCCAAGCTTGGACCACACATGTGACTTTTATTTTAAACTAATCCCACTTGCCTCTGCTCTCTCTCAACGGTCTGGAGGCTCATTTGAATTCAAATCTGCCTCTGAGGATGAAGTTTGGCGAGTCCCACAGGTACCTTGCCTTCCAAGTCACTCAAGGTAAAGCTAGGTTACTTGGAAGTCAAGGTTGTACGGAATACCTTGTCCAACAAGGTTCTTCATATCAGCCTTATTTCTTCTTCTCTTTGTCTTCTTTATCTCTTCAGGTCAATACTCATCATCTTCATAACTTCTCCTTGTCATTTCTTTATTCATGTCAACACTCCCCCTCAAGCTTGACCATAGGGACTGGTCAAGCTTGGAAACCATGAAGCATTCCCTCATTAAAACCTTAGCTAGTAAAAACCACTTGGGATAAAAACCAAGCCAAGGAAAAAGAGTAGAACACTTCATGGCAAGAGAATCAGTGACTTGTGAGGTCTATGAGTCCAAGTTTGGAATGGATGAACTCACAGACTTTGGTGCTGGCTGCCTTTGTGAAGATGTCAGCCAGTTGATCTTCACTTCTTGTGTAACAAGGTAGAATAATCTTCTGTTCCACAGCTTGCCTCACCTTATGACAATCTATTTCAATGTGTTTAGTCCTCTCATGGAAGACTGAGTTGCTGGCAATGTGTATAGCAGCTTGATTATCGCAGTGCATTGTGATTGGTGTTGTAGTTTCAATCCCAAGTCTTTAAGCAGCCCCTTGATCCAAACCAACTCGCTTGTGAGCTTTCTCATAGCTCTATATTCTGCTTCAGCACTAGACAATGAAACTACTTTCTGCTTCTTGCTTTTCCATGTAAAACCCCTTGGGATAAAACCATGATGAGGGCAAAAAGAGTATAGCCTTTGCGGTGCATTGGAATAGCTATGACCTTGGCTATATTTAGACTTGAAACTTCTTTGCTCAATGGTCCTCTTTGCAGTTTGAACATGTCTTAGAACCGCCATGACCTGAACTGGTTGCTGAGGGTGTTGGCGCCATGATCTTACCTTGTGCAACACCTCTTTCTTTAACACAAAACGGAAGTACCCACTGCTCCATGGCTGTGTCTTCTTGATGCTTCATCATGAACCAAATTGGCTTCTCTTTATGAATTCTCTTTGGATCATCAACCAGCTTCTTCTTCTGGTCATTTTGGTGTGGAAATGCTTGGCCTTCACTTCCTTTGTTTGGCCTTCACATTTCCTTTGTTTTGCTCCACTCTAATACCGCAGCCCAACCTTGAGGGAGGGTATTAGAGTGGAGCAAAACAAAGGAAATGTGAAGGCCAAACAAAGGAAGTGAAGGCCAAGCATTTCCACACCAAAATGACCAGAAGAAGAAGCTGGTTGATGATCCAAAGAGAATTCATAAAGAGAAGCCAATTTGGTTCTGTTTGTGCAGTCTTGCTCCACAAGCTACTATCTTGACCTAACTTACCCTACAAGGCAAGAAAGGAGTTTGGAGACTTAATATGGACGTGGGAATCTCTGTTAAGTCAAGGAAATATGTTTGAAATTAAATAAGTGTGGCTGGTTTGAATTTGGAAAGAAGAAGTCACATGGGTTGCTTTGGAGAAGCAGCTGGACCTGTCTCTTTCACTCAAGCAGGCTGTGCCAACCTCTCTCCTGTCCCTTTCTCCTCATCTGGTCGTGGCTTCCCTTGTCCATATCCTCCTAGAATCATCAGAAACCCCACAATAATATTTGTTTAGTCATTCCTAATTTAATCTTTGTTTATTGTAAGTGATTGTCTATTTAAAGACTTCACCACCTCTTGTAACTTTCATCCAGTATCAATACAAGTTCTCTCAGTCTAATTTCGTGGCTCTCTCTCCATTGCTTGTGTCTAAACAATATTCACAATGTAAGGAGTTTATAGTTATGGTTTAGAGGCTGCCTTAACTCTCTTTCTCTTAAGGCAGCCTAATACTTGTAAAACTCACTCTAAACTCTTCTTTATCTTCTTTTAAGCTCTAGATTACTGATTCTAATCTCTTGTCTCCTTAAGTGAACAAACTGAAAGTGCTGTGTCACTTCTCAAGGATTAGATTCAAACTAGAGATATTTGTAGTTCTTGTATCAATCTCACAGCCACTTTATCTCTCTAGATTCAGATGGTTGTATTGATTGTTTGCTGAGAGGATTCAATCACAAGTTGATTGTCTCTTCCATTCTTAAAGAGTAAGTTCATGTTCTTAGCTATTCATAGCTTTTCCAACATTTCCCGGTTGAGTCCTCCTTGGAATCTAGCCATGGTTGCTTCAGTATCCTCCACCACTTCAGCCTTCATGATGAGTGTCTCCAACTCCTGGTGATAGTCCTCTACACTCTTTGTGCCTTGAGAAAGTCTTCTCAATCTCTGGTGAAGGTCTCGTCCATAGTGATCAGGGACAAACCTCTTCTTCATCAAGGTTTTCATCTCAAACTAGGAGGTGATTTGGGGTTCTCCATTGCGCCTCCTTGTTGTTGCAATCTGCTCCCACCAGTTTATAGCATAACCACAGAATTCAGTGGCTGCTAGCTTGACCTTCCTCTCCTCAGTGTAGTGTTGGCATCCGAAGACCAACTCTATCTTCTTCTCCCATTCCAAGTAGGCGTCAGGATCATTCTTGCCATGGAATGGTGGTATTCTCAGCTTGAGGCTACCAAGGTTGTCATCAGCCTGCACCCTTCTGTTGTGGTGCCTAGGTTGCTGTCCATCCAGTGAGTCTCCTTCACTCTCTTCTGCAGACTCAAGTTGCTCCTCAACCTCTTCCACTGCACGAGCTCTTCTCCTAGGTCTCATCCTAGCTCGTTCAGCACCTACACCTGCAACATGATCAATACCAGGTAAGTCAACGTTAGCTCGGTTAACTCTCTCCATTCTCCTGGTGATCTCAGCGATCATGGCTTCAAACTGCAGTTGATCAAGCCGGATTTGTTGAACAACAGGTTCTCCCACATCCTCTCCTTCTCTTCTTTCAGCCATAGTAACCTGAAAAACAAGTTAGAAAAGCCAAATAGCAAACAAAACTCTCTCTCTCACTCGGTTTTAGTTGCCAAGTCTCTGCCTTTCTCACGAGTTCAGTTAAGATTCAAAGCTCTTTCACCTAAGCTCTAGAACTTTTATCCCAAGTGATTTAGATAGACAGATTGAAAGAGTTTGGTCACCAATCCGCTTTACCACCCCAGCTGGATTTCTCCTCAGCTTTTTGTTCTTTTTTTTTTTTTTTTTTTTTTGATTTGGCCGATCTCTTTCTGTTTTTAGATCTTAGACCACTTTTCTTTTGATTTTTCTTTAGGGGTTGGCCGGATCAGCTTACAACAGATAGAAAGAGAAGAAAGTGTTTGATGGAATGATAGATCTGAGTAGACAAACACGAACCCTAACCTTCAAGTGGCTCTGATACCACTTGGTGCGGCCTGGATAGGCTTGTTCTCCACGGATCACTTGAAGGGGATGGATAGAGGGTTGATCACGAGACTACTAGCACTCGGATCTGATGATGAACTGCTCTCCTTGGCGATGGTGATGCCTCAAAGATGTGTTGCTACTCAATGACACAAGATTACCTTGTATTGTCGTTGATGGATCACAAGGAATTCCTTCCTTTAGATGAAGATCAATGTTCCTTTTGCTGAACAGAGAAAGCAGAAGACGAGACAAGCAAAGTGCTTAAAAGATTTCGAGTTTATTCATTGAGTTTCAAGCTGCCTGCGGCGCTTGCTTAAATAGAAAGCTACATCTAACCCTAAACCTAAACCGAGATGGTTTTGGTTTTGTCTAACCCTAAACCTAAACCGAATTGAAATTAGTTTTGTCTAACCCTAACCCTAAACCCAATTGAAATTGGTTTACTACTCTAAATCGAAAATCCTAATCCTAATTGTCTTTGGTTTGCTGGTTCAATTTAAGTACAAATCGAAATCACATTAAACCAACATGCTGGTTCTTCACTCTTGATCGATTCCTCCTCTTGTCTCACGTGCTCAAGCAGAGCTAGCAAAGCTTGCCTCTGAGCTTTTGTCTTTGATCTTGTAATCGGTCCAACTGAGAAGATCAAGTCATCTTGAGCTGCATTCTGATCCATCTCTTCCTCTCCACTCATCCATTCGGCTACATAGGGATCTACTTGTTCTAGTTCCTCCATCAGCTCCTGGATCTCTCCCTGGTAAGCCTCGTCTTCTGGTTCCTTAGCGTCTTGGCAATTGGATTGACTGGAGGTTGCATTTGACCCAATGGTGGTCACACCACTTGCTCCACAAGCAACATCTTGACCTAACTTACCTTGCAAGGCAAGAAACGAGTGGGAAGGCTTAAGGGACGTTGATAACCTCCAGAAACCTAAGGATACTCAGTTTGAATTCAAAAGGAAGGATCTGGTTTGAATTAGGCAGAGAAAAGTCACATGGGTGCATAAGGAGTTGTAGCAGACCTGTCACTATCACCATGGAGACCATACCCTTCCTCCTGTCCCTTTCTTCTATTCCTGGACGAGCCAGACCTTGGCTGTATCCTCTCTCGTCTCTTCTCTTCTCTTCTCTGTATAGCTCTGCGACGATGGCGATAACAATGGCATCTCTCTCCTTCCCATCTTCACTCCAAAAACCAACCTTATCCTCATCACTCCTCACCCAAACCTTCCTCCCATCGAAAGCTTGAGGGGGAGTGTTAAAATAAAGAAAGGAATGACCAGAAGAAGATGCTGGTTCATTATTGAAAGAGAGTTCATCAAGAGAAGCCAATTTGGTTCTGTCCGTATAGACTTGCTCCACAAGCAACATCTTGACCTAACTTACCTTGCAAGGCAAGAAACGAGTGGGAAGGCTTAAGGGACGTTGATAACCTCCAGAAACCTAAGGATACTCAGTTTGAATTCAAAAGGAAGGATCTGGTTTGAATTAGGCAGAGAAAAGTCACATGGGTGCATAAGGAGTTGTAGCAGACCTGTCACTATCACCATGGAGACCACTGTGAGAATAAGAGATTTAGAGAGAGTTTACTTGCTGGAAACTGAAGAACATGAAGAACAAGAGAGAGATAGAAGAGATTTCAAAATGTAAAGAGAGAGAAGGAGAGAAATGATTTCCTTGCTTAATGTGTTATGGGAACAACCCATAAATAGGGAAACAATAGGCAAGCAGACAGAAGAGAAAATAATAAACAAATACATCAGAAACAGCCAAATTGGCTCAAACAGCAGCAGAGAAAGGGACAGGTCTGAAGTGGTCCCAAGAATTCAAATTCAAATTCTTCAGCTCACATGTGACTTCTTTCCTTGTCTCCAACGTCCATATAGTCTTGGTGTGACCAGACTAAAGTTTTCTGGTTAAGGTAACCAGTTCTGATCCATTTAGCACTTCCCCTTGTTTTGCACGCCAAGTTAGGGCACTTCCACTTGTCTTGCACGCCAAGTTAGGGCAAGGTTGTACAGACAACCTTGTTCCACAAGCTTCACTTAAACACTGCTTATTCTTCTGATTGTATTGTCTTTTATCTCTTGATGTCTTCATGTCAACACTCCCCCTCAAGCTTGAACATAGGGACTGGTCAAGCTTGGAAGCCATGAAGCATTCCCTCATTAAAACCTCAGCTAGGTAAAACCACTTGGGAGAAAACCCAAGCTAAGGAAAAAGAGTAGAACACTTCATGGAGGGGAGATCAGTGACATGTGAGGTCTATGAGTCCAAGCTTTGGATGAATGAACTCACAGACTTTAGTACTTGCAGCCTTTGTGAAGATATCAGCTAACTGGTCTTCACTTCTTGTATAGCATGGTAGGATGATCCTTTGCTCCACAGCCTGCCTGACCTTATGACAATCCACCTCAATGTGTTTGGTTCTCTCATGAAACACATTGTTGGATGCTATGTGTATTGCAGCTTGATTATCACAATGCATTGTGATTGGTGATGTAGTCTCTATACCCAAGTCTCTTAGCAGGTTCTTGATCCAAATGAGTTCACTAGTAAGCTTCCTCATTGCTCTATATTCAGCCTCAGCACTTGAACATGATACCACCTTCTGCTTCTTGCTCTTCCAAGTGACTAAGTTTCCTCCAATGAAAGTGCAATAGCCTGTTGTAGACCTCCTGTCTACTCTATCACCAGCCCAATCTGCATCACAATACCCCACAATCTCTGTGTTCTTGTTGCAACCCATCCATACTCCTTGTCCTGGTGCTTCTCTTAGATATCTCAAGATCCTCTCCACCATGTTCCAGTGATGTATCTTGGGTGTTTGCATATGCTGACTGACTTGATTGACTGCAAAACAAACGTCTGGTCTAGTGATGGTAAGGTAGATGAGCTTTCCAACCATTCTCCTATAGTGCTTGACATCTTCATAAGGTTTGTCCTCAAACTCCCCCTCACGCAACACCTTATAGCCATCTTCTAGTGGAGTTTTTGCTGCTCTTCTTCCTAGATCACCTGCCTCATTCAACAAATCAAGTGTGTACTTCCTTTGGGATAAGAACAGCCCCTCTTTAGACCGGCATATCTCAATCCCTAAGAAGTACTTTAACTCACCCAAGTCTTTGATATCAAATGAGGTTTTAAGAAAGCTTTTAGTTAAGATGATACCTTCCTTGTCACTCCCTGTGATGATGATATCATCCACATACACTAGGATCACCACAATTCCTCTTTGACTGGTGAGAGTGAAGAGAGTGTGATCAGCTTCAGACTTCACAAAACCTCTTCCATTGAGAGTGGTGCTGAGCTTGTGATACCAAGCCCTTGGTGATTGTTTCAACCCATAGATAGCTTTCTTCAGTCTAAGAACATTTCCAGGTTTGACAAGGTGTTCTAGGCCAGGAGGTGGTCTCATGTAGACTTCATCTTCCAGCTCTCCTTGTAGGAAGGCATTCTTTACATCCATCTGCCATAGATCCCACTCCAAGTTGACTGCTAAAGAGAGAATGATCCTTATGGTGTGTAGTTTGGCCACAGGTGCAAAAGTATCAAGGTAGTCTTCCCCATATGTCTGAGTAAACCCCCTTGCTACTAGCCTTGTCTTGCGCCTCTCTACTGTTCCATCAGCATTGTACTTGATGGTGAAGATCCAACGGCTTGTCACTGCTTTCTTGCCTTTAGGAAGCTCAGCTTCATACCAAGTATCATTTACTGTCATTGCATTGGTTTCATTTCCAACTGAATCTCTCCACTCCTTGTGCTCCATAGCTTCTTCATATGTCCTTGGGATGTACTCCTGATCCAATTCACCAATGAACACTACATGTTCTTGTGGATACTGAGCCAAAGAACACATTGCTTGTATAGGATGAGCTACTGCTTGTGAGTTGAAGTAAACTCGTGTGTTGATCCAATTGGAAGGAGGATTTCGGATTCTGGTACTCCTTCTCAATGGTTGTGTCTGAACATTTCCATCCACAGCTGGTGCTTCCTCATCATCCTTAGACTGATCATCATTCACCACTATATTGACAAAGGAAATAAATAGAAAAGGAGAAGAGAGGATCTGGAATCACCTGAAGAAGAAGCAACAAATCCGAGCAGACTTGGAATGCAAGTATGTCCGTACAACACTTGCCTCCCAAGTCACCCAAGCTTAACCTAACGTGTCTTCAGAGTCAAGGCAAGTTTAAACTCACCTTGGTCGACATCAGAAAGAGGAGAAGACCGTTGGAGATATTATGGGAACAAGAGGAATGAATAAAATAAGGAGAAGTCACATGTTCCATTTCTGCTCTCTCTGCTCCAGCAGTTGAGGACAAGTCACTTTCACTTCTGCTCTCTCTGCTCCAGCAGAACATTTGTTTATTGTTTATCTTGTTTCTGTCTTAGGCAACTTGCCTTTATATATTTTGTATCTCACACTTATTCTAATCAAGGAAAAGAGTTCCTTCTCTCTCTTTCTATCTTGCATACGAAATTCACTCTCTCTCTCTCTCTCTTGGATTCAAACTCATCTTTCTCTCTGTTCTTGAGCTTGTTCTTCACTGTTCTTCATTTACTTTCATGGTATCAGAGCCTTAAGCTCCTAAACCTTTCACTTTCTTCCGCAAACACTGGTACGGCCCTGGAATGGCTGTCTCTCCCTGGATCACTTGAAGGGGGGGCGTGGGTGTATGATAGATGATGATGATGGACTTTGCTAGAGAGCTATGGATTGTTCAGAAGCTGTTTTGCTAATCCTGAGACACAGGGGCGTCCTGCTTGATGTCTAGGATGATTTCCACGGAAGATCAACCTCCTTAACAATGGAAAGTGTTCATTATAGAACAAAGTAACCAGATCTCCTCAGAGAAGAAACGACAGAAAAAAGTTTATTGCTTGCTTGAATGCCAAAAACGTGGCTACAAGTTCTTAAAGCAGAAAATAGAAAACCTAATCCTAAACCAGATTGGTTTACTCTAACCCTAATCCTAATTGAAATTGGTTTACTAAATTCTAAACCTAAACCAATTCGAAATTGGTTTATTACTCCTAATCCTATTAGAACTTGGTTTACAAAAAACTGAAATTACAAATAAAGGAAATAAACCAACAAGCTGGTTGTTCTTGGCCTTCCCCTCCTTCTTCACGATGACCCACGACCTTAACTGAATATTGGAGTGTCTCCTGATGAGATTTGAATCCTCCACGTGCTGTTGTAGCAAGACATCTTCTCTTTTCTCTATCTAGAACCTCATAGATCATTCCAATCAGACCTTGAAACTGTCCATTTAGCTGCACCATGATCACTGGTATAGCTGACCCATACATTGTTTTCAATCCATTGAGTTTATGCCTGAATAGGATCGCACCATCCC
Source organism: Moricandia arvensis (assembly GCA_905132765.1). Lineage (NCBI taxonomy): Eukaryota > Viridiplantae > Streptophyta > Magnoliopsida > Brassicales > Brassicaceae > Moricandia > Moricandia arvensis. Next base: position 28,203 of record CAJHQP010007876.1, read on the forward strand.
CTCTTCCTTTAAAAGGATTTGTCCTCAAATCCAAGCTCTGTATGAGGATAGAACGTTGGTCACTCAAATCCAAAGTGCATGACTTGACAATAAGAAATATCATCACGTCTCCAGTCCTTCCAGGGTCAAACACAAAGCTCTGCAATCCTTCTTCATGTCTCAGAAACATCTTTGAACTTTTCTCAATGCATGTAACTTCTAAGGCAGATGATTCCTTCACTTTGTTGAGTTTGAAGCTGACTGCTCTACACCAGGATGATCCTACAAGTGTCCTGCTCATTGACATGGGAACATGTACTTTCAGTGTCATCTTCTTCTGGTCAGGTGGTCGTGTGCATTGGTCTCCATACTCATCCTCCAGTTTTGGCTTCTCTGTAACCACAACTAGTTCCTGATTTGCTCTTCTCAACTTGTTCTGATCAGTTATGGACCTGATCAGGCACGTGTTGCCTCCCAACTCTCCTATCTTGCCACTGCAGCTGATTTGGATCATTCCATCCTCTCTTACTTCAAAAGGATTTGACCACGAATCTTGTTTTCCAAGAGTGAATGAACTCTGCAAATCAAGCTTGAATGCAGCTGCTTTCTGGACTAGAATGTTATTACTTCTCTCAAACACAAACAAACTTCCTCCTGGTTCAAAAACAACTTGTTGCAGACCCTTGACAAACCTTAGATGATCCACGAGATGTCTCTGAACCCACACAAGAGGTTTGGCTAGTTGATCAGAAGAGACAGTTTCAGAATCACATTGATCAACCAAATCTGCAAGCACTAAATCAGTAGCTCTAGATGATCCACCAACTACTCCTACTTCAGCTTGATTTTGACCAGGCACGTGAACACACATAACTGTTGATCTCTCCTCTTGTTTCAGTTGATCATCCAAGTGTTGTTCCTGAAAAGAAATTGCCGGTTTTGACTCCATCTCCTCTTCCTCCTCAGCCTGTTTTAAAGGTAGCTTAGACCACGACCCAAACTGATCCAAAACAACTTTATTTGCCTCTCCAGCTCGTGCTTCCTCAGGTGTATTTAGATCAGGAGGTTTCAGTGGCTCACGATCTGGCTTTGTTGGTACAATAACTATCAAACCCTCGAAAGCTTGAAGCAAATTTCTTCTCAAGTCATCTTGGAATTGTTGGCTATGCAAATAAGCATGTTTTGTCCTCCTGCTTACCTCCTGTACGTGCTCATAATCACTGCTCAGCTCAGCTTTCTTCTTAGATCCTTTCCCTTCCTGCAACAACTCCCTTGTTGCTTTTCTCGCAACCTTTTGCTCATGCTTTCTCTTGATTCCATAAGAATACATGGAATATATGCTTGGTAACTGATAGATCTCGTGATTTCAGAGTAAGAACACAAACCCTAACCTTCAAGTGGCTCTGATACCACTTGGTACGGCCCTGGAATGGCTGTCTCTCCCTGGATCACTTGAAGGGGGGTGTGGGTGTATGATAGATGATGATGATGGACTTTGCTAGAGAGCTATGGATTGCTCAGAAGATGTTTTGCTAATCCTGAGACACAGGGGCGTCCTTCTTGATGTCTAGGATGATTTCCACGGAAGATCAACCTCCTTAACAATGGAAAGTGTTCATTATAGAACAAAGTAACCAGATCTCCTCAGAGAAGAAACGACAGAAAAAGTTTATTGCTTG
>CAJHQP010007877.1:0-7500 GCA_905132765.1 Moricandia arvensis
GCGTGGGCTAAACATTATATTATAAATAAAATACGAGCAATAAAACCTGGACCTTTTTCTTGTAACAGTGCTTTCGTTAATGCCAGGGTGGTAACAAGTTTTTCAACTAGCATGATGATCAATATCGAAAACTTTACTTCAATATTTTGGTTGGGGTAAACTTGTTAAACACTAATTAGGCATATTACAAACAAATAACCATACAGAGGACAATTTTTTTCCTCATAACTTTTAGTGATATATTCTTTGATTCTAGCATATATTTTGGTTCTTCTCTTTGTGCGTAGAGTAGTTCTAATTAGGTTGCCACTTATTTGGAGGTAAGTATGATTTTCTTTTGTAACCCATCAGGGGTGTGGCAAGGGCTGGGACTGAATAGTTTCCAGATTATTTTTCTTAAGTGTCTTTTCTTGATTTCAAACCATAAGAATATTTGACTTTGGGAACATTTGCATCAAGATAAAGACATAAATAGAAATCTGCGACAAATTTACTATATTCTGAATTATACGTATAAAAACAATCAAATATTTGTGTCAAAAAAATAGAAAAGCAAAAGATACCTAAAAACGGATAAAATAAAAACGTGTGAACAGAAATGTTGAAACTAATATATAAACACAGTTCAAGAATATTTTAGTACTAGGGAAAAAGGGAAAGAAAACTGCTATAGGTAAGCGGGTAGGTTCAAAAGGAATATTAAATCTCTTGTTCCTCCACAGGGAAATATATTGGTTTTTTTTTTTTTTTAATTTTGGAGTCTTCACTTCATTTTCTTTGGAATCCATTTCATCATATCTCAGGCGTGGGTCGGCTGCTTTGTTCGGCTGTTGTATGGTGTGTGTGGGCCTTTTAGATAGGGGTCTCTTTTTTCTAGAAATCATGCTCTAATAAGGGCTTGGGTAGGTATCTTTATATATTTTTCGGGGCACAGGTTTGTATCCTATTACATTCCGTTCCAATAGGTGGTTGGATGGAAACCAAGCTTTTATATACATGTATAGGATGGGCACAGCGCGGATAAGTACTATTTCTATTACACATGTAGACAAACTTACAGGGATAAATTTAAAGCCACCTACATGGATCTATTTCTTTTTCCAATTTACATATTGCATTTTTTTGACTTTTTCCCCTTCTACTTTTTACATTCCGTGAAATGTTCTAAGGCTGTGATGAGTTACTGTATTCTCTCAAAGAACATAATCTTTATATAGGTGTAAATTTCTTCTTTGTGCAAACGAGTCATAGACTTCATAATATCTCTCTCAGCTCTCCACAATCTTCAAGCGCAGAGTTTGTTCAACCAAATAAATGTATAGGTAAGATCAATTTTGATAATATGTTTTTGGTGTAAGAGAAAATGTTGTATTTTTATAAATTAATTATTTTTACGTTTCGCTCTTAAAAGTTTATTCTGCTTTTTAGTTGCATAACAGAGTGAACGCAAAATAGTATATTTCAAGGATTGGGGAATTTCGTACAAGGACCAAGTTACACAACGAATTTTGAGAGAAGAGTTAAGCTAAGAAAAATAGGGGTTGGTTTGTAGTTTCCAGTAGCAAAAATGTAGAATAGGAAAGCAAAGGGAACGATGTATATATGAATAAAAAGCGTAGATCCTCGGAAATTCTTGGGAAACACAGATTGATCGTTGTGAAGTTCAAACAGGGAATGTATTAAGAACCGTTCTAGAACTCAAATTAAAATTAATTAGACAGTATACTTCTGCAATATAAACCCTATGTATTAGAATCTTTAGATAACTTCGTTGAATTTATGATCTAAACATGCATAAGAACAAGTTTGATAAGTTTCGACAAAAGCTTCCTAACAACAACTTCATTGTTAAGCAATATTTTTCGGATCATGCTAGGTAATTCAGGGCCATTTATCTAACACTTTCAGTGAATTTAAACACCTATGAATCAGAAAAGGTGATCATCAGTTAAGCACTAAATAACTAGACGAAGAAACCAAATAGATTTTCCTAATATCGAATCTAAACAAAATTATAATCAATATCCATAATTCCGTGAACCAGCTAAACTAACATAATGAATTACAGAATCAGACATGGATTTTTGAAGGCACATAAATGATATGAGTAGAAAATAACTATCACAGAAATCAACAAAGGTGTTTCAAAAATCTTAACTTTAGAAAAGAGTATATTTGTATCATTCTCCGATGGAACAATCTCCAGAGAAGTCTCCAATACAAGTAAAAAAGAGATAGTCGTATTAACTGAAAAACTACTAAGAAAATTAGAAAATAATAGGTTAAATCACACTATGTACATTAATCCCTAGGGGTAACTGCTTTCAAAAGTGACTGGTTCAAATTGTGTGTCGAATCAGCTGATTTTCTACTTGGAGAGGATCGATTGTGTTTGTTTTTCTATTGTGATGTGATAGACTGGATGTTGCTCACTCGTTTTCTATACTCTTCGACGTACTCTAGATTCTTTTTTTGGGTCCTGTCAGACATTTCTCATTGAAATTGATCGACCGATCGATAATACCTAGCAGATCCGACCCAAAAAAGGATCTTGACATATGAAAAAGATTTTGACTCTATTAAGTAACTAGTGCATTGGGTTTCTTTCTCCAGAATCACATTCAAATGCATTACCAACCTAGAAAATCTTCAAAACACACCAGAACGAGACTCTGAATAACTCTGTCTTGTATAAATTGTATTGGGCTATTTTTAAGATGCATAAAACAAAACATTATTCACTCTTCTCGTTCCATACTAGTCTTTCTTGCTGCTATTTCACCCAAGCAAACTACCATATGATCCGCGATAGAAAGAATGTATTGTAAACATAATGTACTCACATTTTACTGTTATTTAGAAACACACGGGATTACAGGCGATCGGGGTAAGTTTGCAAGCCACAATTAAAAAGCACCAATACTTAAGTAATATGTGTATTTTCATTCATTTTTGTCTCCGATCTCTCTTAAAACTAATAGAAGCTAACCATTTTCAGCAAATATAAAGTTGCTCCAAATTCACCCACCTAGCACTAACTCATTGACAAGATTAAAATTTGTCATAGTCTATCGGGGGGGGGTTCAATTAAAGGGAGCACATTGATTCTTACCATTCAGGAGCAGAAATTGTTCTCTATAATCACCCTAAAGTCAGAGTTAGTGTCATCTCCTCTTTCTTTTTCACTTCTACAAGTCGAGTTTCTATCACTCCTACTAGTTAAACGGTATTCATCTATTATCCTAGTCTCCATGACTGGATTGGATGGACTAATAGCTTCATTTTTGAGGATGGCCACTAAGAGACACTAACATCAACTTCTTCTTTCGCTCTTTATTCTGTCTTTTTAATAGATAAGGAAGAATAGAGGGAAACCCATACCTCTCATTTATAACGCGTAAAACAAAGGAGCACCAGATCTCCAGTGTATATTCAAATTCCAAGTATAAGCAGAATTAATGTGTGATTAAGTGGAAGGTCAGGCTTTGGAGCGTGGTGCAAAGAGACAACAACAAACGCAATGGATGCGCATAATAAAGCAAGTTCTAATCCACGTTTGGCTTGTTTCCATGTTTTGTACTAGTCTTTGCTAGTTTAATTTATCTCAAAAAGGTTACAAATTTCACTCTCACTAATATTTTCTTCAATTAAAAAGCAGACTTTCAAATATAATAGATACAAAACGACTTAGGTACGATTATATGCCGTTTTTTTTCTCCCTATATGACTTATTTTAAATATGTTCTTGGTGTGATGGGAAACTTTTTTTTAAGTTTTTCGACCAAATTAAACCAACAATAAGGTGTTTAAAAGTAAAAGGAAAGGGGACGAAAAATAAAAGTTACCTCACAGCAACGATCCAACTGGGTCTACAGTGGGAAATCGCAATTTCGCCTGCAGATCGACCGTTTTTGGTAGCTTCTGGTCGATCGGGTCCAGCTTGCCATTTGCGATTTAATTTGGACGGCGTTTCCTCTGTCGCGAGCGTATATTGACGGGTCCAGTGACAAAATCGATCCATCTTTTTTTTGGAACATCAACCAAAGAAAACTAAAACAAAAATCAAAGAAAGTAAATAAAGAGGAATTATTGCCACTTAACCAATGGATTGGCTTCACAAAGCACTTGTTTAAGTCATTGGCTTGACTTTTGAATGGAGAACAAACAGGTTTAGTAGATGAACTTTTTCTCCAAACAATGGCTCCACGTAATTGGACATGCTGAGCGTCACAGAATTCATTAGAAAATCCTTTCTTCTGAACTAAAATGTAGGAACCAACTCTAAACGTTGAGAAAGGATTTTGAGGTTCCTTTACAATTTTACAATCTATTCATCTGAGGTTACTCATCAAATTTCAACAGAGAACTAAGTCATAGGACTAAACTTGTGGACTTCAATCTTTCTTCTCTTTCTACAGTTGGCTTTGGCTTAATTGCTCTCTTTATATCCGCATGAATTTTTACTATAGGCATAAAGCGGAGGTCATACCATCCTTAGATAGACTTCTTTGATCAATATTTTATACCACTATACTATATTTTTCATAAGACATCAAATATAGCACAAGATTCTTGCTGTTTGTGTTTTGTTTGGTCGGAATTTGCTTGTAAAAGACATTTTTCTTGTCTATGTTTTGTAGACATGAAATCTCAAGCGTTGATTTGGGATTGCGATCAATTATTGCACCACTGTAACATGACATGGCATCTCAGCAAGAATCAATGGTAACTATAGAACTCCTAAACATCATCCACACTGAAAATCAACTTGTACAGACAATCTCCTAAATTCCAACACAGGTAACCGTTAGAGATTGTGAGCATATTGGAGTGGGTTCTGTGGAGGGTTAGAGAGTCTCTTTGGCTGGCTGAATCCTATCATTTTCATTTCTCTGTGATCGTCTTTGACATGAACATTCACAGCTGGATAGCCAAAATCACACTAAGATTCATGAACTCCAAAAACACAAGATATGGAAACAGAAATCACATTTCCCAACAATCTCATATCTTAGGGCAAAACTACTCAGTTGTGGTGTAGTCAGCCTTAGTAAAGAGAGACTTAAAACTCGTTCTTGAGTCAGTGAGTTACGAATCTGCTAGCACTTCGAATGGGTCCTTTTAGGAGCCTATCTCACCAATCATTGTTTTATCCGGCTAGCTTCTCTACCTTAATGGATCATCAAGGTATTTTGGAAGTGGGAATTGGGTATCGGAACCTTAGGAATTATATGGAAAGGTTGCTCCATAAAAACAGGATTCTTAATTGATTCAAAATTTGACACTCATTACAATTTTCCCCTTTTTCAAGCTAAGTACAATTTACATTTCTTTTGCGAGGATTTTGCTTTGTTTCTTTCTACGAGCGCAGTTGCTGCAGCCTCTTCTATGGCTTCAAACAGTAGTTTTGGATCCACTATGTTAATATCCAGATAATATCTCGACATGAAGCTGAAAGAGACATCAGTTTTAGTTAAAGTCCTGATACATAGGTGTTTATGAATTTTCTGATTAAACGGATGTCAAATTCTCTTCATGCTTTCCACATCATACTTGGCTGCTTTTTGCTGTATATTAATTCACAATCATCTGTAATGCAAAATCAATCATTTACAAGTTTAGATTAAGCTTTATAGAGCTAAAACGAAACTCAGAGTTATTGAGGAATACTTGATGTACTTGCTGAGTTCTTTGGTTGAAACACCTTGCTATGGTGTTTATAGAATTCTCTGGGCAAAAATTCAAAATAATATGCTCATTCTCAATCATCCTTCACATGAGTTGTTACAGTCTCTTCTCTTGCATGAACATGACTTTCTTTTGTCTATCAATCATATGACGCACAAAATTGATAAAATAAAGTACAGGTTCTCCACGCTTAATAAAGTGTAGTGCAAGTGCATCAGTGGGAAACGCGATTGGTTATTTTCATGGCATGCCAATCCACAGTTGACCGAAATGGTTTACGATGGAATTTTTCGAAGTAGAGTTTATTAGCTAAGATTAATGGGGTTTTTGTTGTAGTTTTTCCAGTGTGCAAGAATGTAGAAGTATAAAGCAAGAGCGATGTCACTTATGATAAATCGTCAGGTCTGGGGAAACTTTGGAAAACACAGATTGCTAGAGATGAAGATTCAAAAAGGGAATGTATTAAGACAGTATTCCTAGAACCTGTGTTATTTTGTTTCCCCCCTTTTTTTTTTTTTTTCAATAATCTACTTTAATTAGAACTAGAAATATTTAAACATCCCAACAATACTCACACTTCCTATGTATTTAGAATCTTTTAAAGATTTTTTTTTTTTTTAAATTTTTTGTTTTTAACTTCCGTTTGAATTTTCATATTTCTAACATGGAATAAGAACAAGTTTGATTGAGTTCACAAACTTCCTACAACAACTTCTACTGTTAATTAAGTAATATTTTGCTCATCTAGTTTCATATTCATGGGCATTCTATCAAGATGTTCATTTTCATAGGTGCATTAACACTCTATTTGATGCAGGAACAAGGTGAGCCATATTCCATGTTCAGGCACTAAGAAACAAGCCTACTATGACTGAATATTTCCAATAATGATTATTCTTCGCTATGTGATATGCAAATTAGGTATCATCTATGCATGAATTCCATTGAAACCCTCATAACCTAACTAAATAAATTTACTTTCTCAGACTCATGATTTTTTAAGCTCATATGCAAACACATTCGTTAAAGACATATATATGTCAATATGCTATGCATACAGAATGGGTCTGCCAGAAATCTCTTATTTAGATAACAATAGTATATTCTATCGTCATCCCCGATGGACCGACACAATCTCTAGCCAGAAGTCTCCATCATCAAAATAAAACCAAGAAGCGTAGGATCTCGAAAACTTGCTAGACAGACACAGCTTCGATATACGAGGTCAAATACACATCTGGCTAGCGAATCTCTAGGGTTATGCGTGACATCGTGCTTGTTAAGGTTTATGTTAATGCAAACTATGCAAATTAACGCATACGAACTACTCTTGCAAGAGAGGTCAAGTTGCAGTGCTTGGGATCGATCACGAAGAGCGAGGGCGAAACTAGATTTCTATAATTCTAATGGTTAAGCTAGGCAAGCTATAAATAGAGGTTTGATGTGAGTTTATTAGAAAAGAAAATTGTCTAAAATACTAAAAGTTGATGCAACTATATGGAAAACAATAGATCTAGGGTTTTAGGCAAATGAATTATAATGGATAAGATATAAGAGAATATTAATATGTGAGGATAATAAATGTTAACTAGTCTAACCCCATCTTATCCGAACTCTCGTATGCGGACAGAGAAGTACACCGTCGATCAACGGCTAAGGTCGAGTGTCGATCGACGCTAACCAGACAGGAAGTTTGTCGATTATGCTAATTAGTCCAGCTCTCGCATGCATCTAACAACCTAGTTCAATGGAATAAATTCTGGCACGGAACCTACTCTCGTAGTTCTCCATGTCCTTAGTTCAGGTTTCTAG
>CAJHQP010007877.1:12500-29858 GCA_905132765.1 Moricandia arvensis
CTAATTCATCAGTACCATTATGAACCCTAAATCTAACATGTGAATTACTCAGACATGATCATAGAATACATGATGAATTGAATAATATAATGCATAGAATAATAAATGGGGGTTCCAATACAAATCTCTAAAGGAGTTCAGATCTTCTCCTCTGAACTACTAAAAAGCAAGAAAAGTAAAAGTTGTAAAACTGAAATGTTCGTGGTGTGGTGGTGATCTGCCTAAACAATGGCAGAACCCATATAAACTAGGTCAAAACTCATTCATGGGTATTCTCGTAATTCGTCTTGACTTGGGTTTGAAGTCAGTCAATACTCTGCGAGTGGGCTGTCTTCGACAGCAAGGATGCCCCGATCGATGATCATGCTTGACTTCGACTAGTACTTAGTTGAATGTGAACAACCACAGATATCTCTTTGAATACTCTAACAAGCTCCATGATCTCCATAATGTTCAAAAACGTACATGGACCTGTAAAGACTCTAAACACAGTCCAGACACACATAGTAGACTCCAAATAGCATCCAAATGATGATCTAAAAGTGGTAAATAACAAGGTATATCAGCCGGCTCAAAAATTGAATTATACCAAAAAATCTGGTTTTTGAACGCGTAGACCGACTCGAAGATTGACCGGTCAAATTGTGGTGATCGGTTGATCTTCGAGAGGACCGGCCGATCATTCTATGTGATCGGTCGATTGGATGTTGGCCGGCCGTTTTCACTTGACATGCTCATTCTTTCTTTTTGCCACAAGTTTCTTACTGAAAGTGATCGACCGATCCAAAATGAGATCGACTAATCTTGACTAGAAAATGACATTATAGCTCTATCTTGCTCCAGACATTGCTTCTTGATCCCAAAACTCCATTCTAGCGCATTTCAACCTGAAAATACTCGAAAAACACCAACGAGACTCAAAAACGCTTGAAAACATGGGTTAAGATGCGTTGATAACGCAACATATCAGATATCCATTTTAAGAAGTCTAAGAGGAAGAAAATACAAGTTGTTTGTGTTCAAGATTGCTGCAAGTGGCAAATATATGCATCAATAAACAAAGATTCTATCAAAATGGTAGTGAGATCAATGGAAGGATCCAACATCTATTATCCTATTGGTGTTGTTGATTTCTACATCAAATCGAAGATAGTTGCATATTTTATCAGTGAGTTTATACAAATCCAAAACTGTCAATCGAACAAATATTGAAGAGATTGTGTATGAATGATTTGTTGGTTACAAAAACAATATATAAGAGTGTGAGAAAATTTATGAAACATCATCAGTAATGAATATGCTAAGCAATTTACAAGAATGTACGACTTGTTGAGGAATTGAGGAAAATGAATCCAAAGTCAACAATGATATTATGTACGAAATATAGGATTTTTGAGACGTTTTACACTTGTTTTGAATCTCAAAAAAACTGGTTGGAAGATTGCATGTCATAGAGTGATCCCTTTGGATGGTATATTCCTAAAGGGCAGAATGAAATGGGAACTGGTGATTTCTGAAGGAACAGATCGAAATGATGCGATGTAACACACCTTAGACTTCTAAACTGAACATAAATTATCCATCTTACAAACACCACCCAAGTAAGACACTTTAGATTTCTAAATGTTAGTTCTAATGAGCTCAATAACTTCATTTTCTCTCTCATATTGTTCTTTAGTTCAAACAATGTCTTGCTTTATCTCTACCATATCAGTTAACATCATCGCTTATTTGCTCGCCAAAACATCAAATTCTTCAAGTTTTGTTTCATCAACTCATTTAAAGAGGTGGTTTGGACCAGAAATATTCCACAATGATAAAACTTCCTTCCTAGATTGCGACTTATTGTTGATGTTAACACAATGTTTGCAGCTCTACACTGGAGTTTCGAGATATTTCTGATGTCATATCCATCGCTGTTAAACTTATTCATTAACACAATTACAATCTGCATCTTGTAAAACAATGTTGAAGTAATGATCAGTAGACGTCGAACATAGACAAAATTTATCTTTTTATTACATTACATGTCTGAAATTGTTCACACTTATATCACGAACCATGACTTTTTAATTTGGAGATTTTGAATTTCGTTACTCTCTATGTTTCATTGGCGGAGAAAAATTTGTTATTCAATCAACTGTTTTCGGTCATAAATCACAACACCATAAGCTAAGGATTACGCGTGTTAACAAAATTAAAATTGAACGGTTAAAGCACAACATAAATAGTTGGGACTTTGTTTAACAAATAATCTTTAGTGTAAAGTTTTAATTACTAAAAACTTTTAATATATATATATATGTATGTAAAGAAGGTTAAGTAGTTCCTATCTCAAAAGTTGTGGCAACAACAACTTTTGGACCAACATTGGAATTGAAAAAGAGCTAATTGTTAATTAGAGTAAACCTCTTAGAAAGGGTCTGAGCCCACGAAGCCCGAAACTGAAATTGAATAAAATATATCATAAAACGATGGAGTCTTGCCTCAGTTTTAGGGTTTAAGAAAATTTGAGAGGAGAGAGAGAATGGGGAAGACGACGTACAAGCGGTTGAAGGGAAGCCAGAGCTTCCGGCAGAGGCTACTTCTCTCGACTCTTTCTTCGACGCCTATCATCATCGATGAGATTCGTGCCGACGACATGATTCCCGGCCTCCTCCGCCACGAGATGTCTCTTCTCCGCCTCTTCGAGACTGTCTCCGATGACTGCGTCGTTGAGGTCAACGAAACCGGTTAGTACCCTATTACCGATTCCAAAGATCGTTGCTTTCTTCGTTCCCAGCTAATGAAACTTCAGTTCAGAGTTGCCCATCTTAGGACATAGAGTCAAGATCTTAGATACTTACCTTAGGTTTGTTGGCTTAATATGGTGCAATGTCTCTTTTGGCAGGGACACGATTGAAGTACAAGCCTGGAATCATAATGGGAGGGAAGAACTTGGTTCACAACTGTGCTCTGACTCGATCCATGGGCTTTTATCTTGAGCCATTGCTTGTGTTAGGTTTATTTGGAAAGAAACCCCTTTCGATTAGGCTTAAAGGTAACTACTTTTCTACTTCAGACAATGCAGAACCTGTCTTTGTCTTTTGCTCTGTGCTGTCGGCTTTAAATATGATTTACTTGTTTTTGTAGGAGTTACAGATGATCCAAAGGACCCTAGCGTTGACACATTCCGTAACGCTACCTTAAACATCTTAAAGCGTTTTGGTGTCCCTTCAGAAGGTTTAGATCTTAAAATCGAAGCCCGTGGAGTAGCTCCAGAGGGAGGTGGAGAAGTTCTTCTTACTGTTCCAAATGTTCAGACTCTCACCGTATGTACTTTCTTCATTTCCTCCTCATTGCAAGTAAGCTTTGTCTTACCTGTTCTATATATTTATCTGCTTCAGGCGGTCCAGTGGGTAGAAGAAGGAATGGTGAAGAAGATACGTGGTTGGACTTTCTCTGCAAGAGTTTCTAGTGACTTTGAACATTCCATGAGATTTGCAGCTCGTGGAATCTTTAACAACCTCTTGCCTGATGTTCACATTTTCAACGATCACAAATCTGGCCCCCAGGCTGGAAAGTAAGAAGAAGATTTCAACTTCGAGAAAAGAAAAATGATATATATTTGATTTAAATTTGAAAAAACATTTGACACTGCAGGTCACCTGGATACGGAATAACACTGGTAGCAGAGACAACTGATGGGTGTTACATCTCTGCAGATACAACCGTGTCTTGTGGAAGAACAGATGAAACAGGTGAGGTCGATGAAGAGAAGCAAGAGAGAAAACCAGCAGAAGACACTGGAGTTGAAATAGCTTCCTGGCTTCTCCAAGAGATTGAGAAAGGTGGAGTTGTTGATTCAACACACCAGGTATGTTTTTAAAACTCCAAAGAATAAGATTAACATAAACAACAAGAATAGATCGTTTTCAAAGTGGGTGTTGTTGATTCGATGTTTTGTATAGGGATTGTTGTTTATACTATGTGCGTTATGCCAACAAGACGTGTCAAAGGTTCGAGTGGGAACGTTATCTCCTTATGGAGTTGAGACGTTGAGGAACTTAAAGGAGTTTTTGGGAGTTACTTTTAGCTTCAGACCTGATCCTTCGACATCAACTGTCATACTCACTTGCGTTGGAAGTGGTTTGGTTAACCTCTCCAGAAAGCTGTCTTGATTTCTCACATTGCTGTGTTTGTTTACACAGTCAATCAGCTTTAGTTTTGTCTTGTTGTTTAAAAATGGATGTGTTATAATTTATGACATACTTCTGGTTAACTCATAATTATTCTGCATGTTTCTTTCACTCCTTATCTAATTAAGCTCATGATTTTCTCAAAGAGGATTGTTAAAATGGGATTCACAAAGCAGAGAGCTGCGCAGGCTCTGGATTGAAATAGAAGACAGAAACCAACTAGATATAGAGAATGTTAGTACTTGATTGTGTATTTCATCATTCTCAAACCGTCTATATAATTGACATATAGATAAATGTGCTGCATCTATTCTTCCAGTTCAGTGGTGGGTACTCATGGGTTAGTGGTTGCCCACCACAGTTCGAATAGCATGCATTGAAACAAGAGGGAGTATATAATTGCATACATGTATGTGTGCGTGTATATATATATATGATACATCAATAGAGGTATTCTTAAATACTTTTTTCGAGTTATTATGTTTTTGGCTATTGGGTTTTTACTCAAACAAGAATATATGTATTAACATCTAAAGTTTCATTTTTAATTTTCGAAAGGGAATAACTTTATAATAGAGTTATTTTACTCCGTCTTCTTTTCTTAAATTATGCTTTCATTAAAACTTAAAAGAGTTTAATTCTATTAAGGGATGATACATCAAAGCCACTAAGAGTCAAACAAACTAAAACATTAACAAAACAGAGGATAAAATGATGATACACCTCATTAAAAAAGACCATAAGAAATCGAAAGAGTACGATTTCATAACCTTCTTGAATAAGTGCATACCGTGTAACTTGAGAAGTTACAGACACTGCAACAAAAGCAGAGAAGAGCATCAGCCAGAAGAAAGTTTTTTGCAATATTAATGGCGCTTAAACATCCAATTCACTCCATATGAGAGGAAATATTGGGGAAAATAACGGCTTCACAAAGGAAGCTACCGGCTAATGAAAATTCGCCATAATCATATTAAACTGGAGAAATCAAATAGTGAGTTTCCTTTCAAACTGCCATCAAGAGAAAAAACACAAACTCACAGCACCAAAATCCAGACTAAATACTATAGGTAAACTGCTTACTTCAGTAAAATTTTGCATCAAGTCGACAAGAAATCCACGAGCTGGCACAAAATCAGAACCAAATAAACCAAAGGTCATTGGAACATTGCAATTTAAGACCATAATCCATATATTCGGTGACACCGACACAACAATCATCTCATACCAATCTGCATGAGAACAAGCTGAGATTGAAGAGTAGAGACAAACCAAAGTGAATGGCAGAGGAGGGAACACACTGCATATTGCAGGATACAAATCTTTAGAGAAAAAGCTTCTGTCATTAGTGGTCACAGAGGGAACAACACCATCCCTGGTTAAAGATGTCGGAGCCGGTAAAGGGAATTCCTGATCTAGAATTTGAAAAGGCGATTTACGAAACAAGGTGAAGGGTGTGTCACACAGTACAAGAAACTCGAGATTTGTGAGTGCGTCGGGAGGATCCGCTGGCTCCGGCGGTTCCAGCGGAGAGAGGGCTTCAAGCGACACAAGAAGAGATCAATGCGGTGGTGGATCGGGAGGAGGGCGGAGACACGATGGAGGAAAAGAGAGCACTAGTGCCATGGTAGAGAGTAACTACTTCAAGGGGAAGAAGGCTGAGCATACGAACAGAGCTGCAGAGGAGATCCATGGAGGCGGCTCTCCTAGGGAAGTGGGCCAGAGAGAGTTTTATTATGGCTTCATACTTTTTATTTTGTCTCTATTTCTTTTTTTAACGCTGGATAATTATGTTATTACAAACTATGAGAAATATTACAGACGATTCTACAGTCGACAATTCTACTTGCTTTATGAAAATTCATGTCCGATTGTATCACATGAGTCGGCCTTATCAAATCCACCGTTGACGGTACTCCTTGCGCCATGCTACAGATTTTTTGTAAGTTTTTTCTCCATTAATTCGCAAAATTTTGCCTTTTCTGAAATTCGAAACCTAGATCTCTTGGAAGTATTAATGAACCATTAGTCAAATGACTAAACCAAGAGAGCTTCCATACTTCGTCTCTATTTCAAACGAGGGGTACTTTTTATACTTTATACATATTACTGTAGGAAAATTAAAATTTAGACAGAGATACGTAATTTTTGTTACATTGGTTCCTTGCGTCCGTCTTTGGTTGTGATTGTAGATGTTGAAAATAGAATATTGATTTTTTATTTGAAAATGTTAAAATACTTAGAAAATCAACAAAGAAAGTATGTATTAATTTTGCAGACATCAAAGTTAAACAAAGGATGTAGCATAAAGACAGCCCCCTCACATCACAATTCATTTTCTTTGATTACTCATGTAAACGCAAGTATTACTAGCTGTCTTTTTTATAAATCATATAATTCAAGATATATATAGCGTGGGAACCTCGATGGATGCAGCTCTTCGTCCGGTTTGGTGGTGAAATGATTCACGGGTCAGTGAAAGGCCACCACCACGGTTCGAATAGCATGCACTGAGCGTCAGACTTTGATCTATCACATATTCATATATGTGACATCAATCAAGGTATTCTTAAAATACCTTTTATATCTATCTTTTAGCTGTGACATAAGAAATTGCAAATAGGATACTTTCATTTTTAATTTTACAAAAAGTTGAAATACATCGAAAATGTATAAAAGAAAGTATGTATTATTATTATTGCACACATCAAAGTTAAACAAGCAGGAAAAAAGTCCTCAAACCACAACTCATTTTATTTGATTACTCTCGAGTAAAACCAGATTAATGCAACGGATCAATGACTTGACCAATAAACAGAATCACTCCTGTTATGTTCTCCATGACCACCAACAAAAACGGATGGTCCGCCACAAAATCTATCAACTCTTCCTCCATCGCCATAGACCTTAGCTTTATAACTCCAGCTGATGCAGCTGCAGCTTCTGTCCCTTCTTCATTCACTTCAATACACGCTTTATGGAAAATGCTTGATACCTTCAGATTCTTCCCCATCTCTGGAGACTCAACCATCTCAGTCAGACCGTCTTCACCAGAGAACGGCGAGGTCAGTCCCAATCCTTGCAAAACATCCGAAGCTTCAAACCCGAAAGAGAATTTAAACTTGGGAATCTTGAACTCGCCGACCTTAACTTGTCTGCGTGGAATGTGGCTGTCCAAGAACCCAGGAGTAGAGACTATCTTGTCGAGAAGATCAGACAAACCGTTGTTTGCATCAGGAAGATACATGTACATTGAGAACTGTCTCTTATCCTCACCTTGTAAGTAAGGAAGTCCCAACACTTTGAAACCATCGTAAGCACTCACGTACTGTTTCTTCTTGCTGGTCATAAACGGAGCAGTCACTTTGGTACTACCGTCAAGAAGGTGAAAGTCTCCATCTTTCGTTAGGGATTCATCGAATTTCTCGTTCCATGTCCCCTTGAAGTACAAAGCATTTGCAAATATAAGTTTGGTCATACTGTCTGCAGATCTTTCTGGTAGAACCTCAGTGATGAGACCATTTGTCTCCTTTTCAGCCCATGAATTCACTTCAGCAATCACTTCCACAGCCTTCAAACAAAACATAAAATCAATCACAAGCAAACCAAAGATGCACAAGACTTCCTCAAGAATCAAATCCTCAGGGTCAAACTAAGAACACAACATATCAAAGGTTTGGTCTTTATAGATTAAGCACAAGAATCTCAAATCCAGAAAATCTTGATTTTTTTTTTCAAGAAACTAGAAAATAAAAAGCACACCTTTGTCTGAAAATCTGCTTGATTAGAAGCAGCTTTGTAAGAACCATCCAAGAGCTGCTTGAAGGAAGGTTTAAAGGACAAAGACTTATCGATCCAGACGCCATTAGCCGCCGAGAGTTTAGGGCCACCGTTAGCGCTTCCGTCGGCGAGGACGGCGGAGACGATATCGGAGGAGAACGAGTTGAGCTGATCGACGGAAGGGAAGTTGAGGAAAGAGAGGATCTGGTCCTTGGTTGCGCCGGTGGATCCAGCGGCGATGATACCGAGGACGACGTTGATCGACGCCGGAGAGAAGATGAGGTTGGAGTTTTTAGAGACGGTGGAGATCACGTGCTTGGCGAGGCTCAAGGAGACATGGTTTTGCTTTGAGATTGATTCTCGCACGTCCATTTTCGCAGGTCGGGGTGACTGGTCGATCAATTTACTGGCAACGAATTTAGAAGACGACTGAGATGTTTATTTTGATAATTAAAGAAGACCATCTTATAATATAATATATGTAAGTGTTGGCATGTCGGTATAAGAAAAATATTATGATATATGAAATATAATTTACACGGACCGCACGCGTTGAAGGGCCAAGCGAAGAAGATGACACATGGGGACAAACAGTTGACAAAACTGTTTTTTATTTTTGACAAGAATGGACAAAAATATTTTGAATTTGAATTAATGTGTGAGACTGTATATGGAGAAGGAGATTTATATGAAGAAACTTTTATGTGAATATGTGCTTTGCTTAACGTTGTGTTTTACCTCTCGGTTCAAGCAATGAGTAAACTATTGTTTTCTTTTCTCGATGAGTTTAATGAGAACTATCTGTGATTAGAAAAACGACAAATCTTTCCAATAATTTTTTAAAAAGTTCTTATTATAAAAATAAATTTTAAAAAAGAATTAAAATAGATTTTTTATTTTAAAAATTTAAAAATTAAATTTTTTATTTTACCTCCAAACTTTATTCCATAACTTTAAACTCTAAGTGTAAATTAATTAATCTAAAGAATATAAATATATATTACACTTTTTAATAAATGAGAAAATGACCAAAACAACTTCAAACTTTCAAATTAAAACAAAAAAATTTCTGATTCGTGTTTGAGCTAAAAATACTTCAACTTTCAAATATTAGCCATTTTAACTTTTATTTTTTGTTGACTCGACCATTTTAGAAACCTGGAAAAGTAATCTGTTAAACATGTAAACTTCTATTAATTCGCTAAACAACGTCGTTTTAAAAATTGAATAAATTTTTTGACATCAATATCATTATTTTCAGCTTTATTACCATTCTCATCCGTCTCATTATCATATTCATTATCACCTTCATTGATTTGATTCAGTTGCTCAATCGTAACTTCTCTAACTTCTCTAACACTTTTCATTTCCGGTCTCTAAGTATGATGAACTCAAGGTAATCCATTTTCTTAGCCATCTTCTGCATCGTCAATGGTCGAATTTTAGAGATTAGAAGATTGAAAAATTAAAAAATTAGACAATCTAGAATTTTCAATTTAGAACTCTAGTTTTGTGAAGAAGAAAATGATTTAAGTGTTTACGATACAAAACAATGTTGTTTCGTTAATGATTAATCATTATTTGAAACAACGCCGCTTCTCGAGTTAACAAACATTTACGAGTTTAATAGTTAACTTTTTCAAGTTCTTAAAATGGTTCAGTCAACAAAAAATGAAAGTTAAAATAATTAATATTTAAAATTTAAGATATTTTTTTACTTAAACATGAGTTGTTAAAAATTCAAGATTTTTTTGGCTATTTTTCTTTAATAAATCTATTTTATTCATTTTTTAAATATTATTTTAGGAATATTTTTAAAAAAATTTATTTTAAGATATGTCTTTTAGAAAAAAAACTAATTATAATATTGCCAGCTATAATATTAAAAAGAAATGGTCTTTTAAAAGTGACAAATGGATGAACCAGTCGATAGAAAAAGTTGGATTTCAGATTGGGTTAACTTGACTATTCTTTATTCTTTATAGAGTTGTTGCTTATTATACTATATTTTCTTCGGTCAGATAAATTTTAGTTTAGATTTATTTCAGTTTAGTATGAAATTCATCGCAAGAAGATATGGTAAACGAATTTTGAGTTACTAAGGATATCTCTAACAGTTCTTTTTTTATCTCTTTATTTTTTAAAAGGTTTTGCATTTTAACACACATTTAAGCCTTCAAATTTTAAATGGGTGAATAATCCTTATAACTATATATGTTTGTTTTATTAAATAACTTTTTATATATTATATTTTAGTACTTATCGTTATATTTTTTTAAAAATATTTTAATTAAAGTTATTTTATTAATACTTTTTGTACTACTTATAGTTATATTTAACTATATATTGTTATATTTTCAAAAAAATTATTTTAATATGTTTCAAATAATATGTTTTATTGGTTTTTGAAAATTTAGTGGTTACGATTAATTATTAATATTATTGAAGACTAAATTATAAATTAATAATTCTTATAATTTTTTTTTGAAAGTGATTGTTGAAGAACCAACCATTCATCTCTTTATTTTAAATATGGATCCCATTAAAAATAAAAATGATTGTTAGAGATGTCCTAAGTAATCTGGATTTGAATGCATCTCATTACTCTTTAGTTTATGATCACGCTGATATGTGATTATCTTATGGTCCGTTTGAATATCCGGAATGAGACTCTTTATTTTATGATCACGCTGATATGTGACTATCTTATGGTCCGTTTGAATATCTGAAATGAGAGTCTCCTTAGACCGTACCATCTCTTTGAAAAGTAATCTGATCTTTTTGAGATACTCCAAAATTAAACCAAAAAAAACAACTACACAACAAAATGGAGATATTGTACTCCTTTCAGATTCAAATGATACTCTTAATCGACCGTACATGCTGAGATATGCGTTTCAGGCTTCGGTTCATCACATATGACTCATGTGCGACTTTACAATGTCAACGAGAAATGTGTTAGAAACCAATAGAATTCAATACAGTGAAGAGGGGATCGGGATTTCGACAATAGTGTCTCCATTTGTGGTTTGAGGTTCATCAGCACTTAACATGATCATCAAAATTAACAATGCCATCCCCGTGCCGTCCCGTTTCCCAAACGTAACGTATGTTGGTAAAAGCGGGGTCACGTGCCCCCGTTCATTTTTCATTTTTTCTAACTAATCTAATGATAATGGCTTATAACCGACTCAAATCTTATGATAGTGCCCTCAACTAGTTCAAATTCTATGATGGTGTCCCTAACTATAAAAGTCTCCTAGACGTGCAACCTATGCTCTGATTATTGTTGAATAATTCAACTGTTCTGTTTCCAGAAGTTTTTGAAAACTCAAATGTAATTATTTGATTTGAAGAAAATTTTATATTCATTTCAAAAATAAAAAAAACATAACATCTAATGAGTCAGCTCTTTCCCTTTAATACAACCAGCTAGGATCCCCCGCTAGACGCTAGTCGGGCGGCTGGATCAGATTTAGCGCCTACCGAAAAAATCGAGGATTAAGCGAAAATTACGTGGGATGAAATTTTATATCGTTTAATATATATAGAACATGTAAATTTTTTTTTATAAATTAATACATTTTCATGTTTAATAAAACACATATATATAAAAATATAAACTTAATACAGTATAATTTCTATCAAAATTATGCAAATAAGTTATATTTTTAATATCTTAAATTAAATAAATAAATTAAAAAATATTTTTTAAAAAATAAAATAAATTAGACGGTTAATTAGGCGGCTAGACGGTAATGTAAGCGGCTAGACAGTCATTTAGATGACCTAGACGGAGTAAACTCGAACATTAATCGGAGCGGAAGAGTGGAGTCTAGCGCCTAGGCGACCGTCTTTTTCGAACAGGGGCTAGGATAAAACGTTGAAACAGGGAGGGGAAACTATATGTAAAACTAACAGACGCTCAAAACGCAAAGCTGTTTCATGGCTTCATCTTAACAACTCTCCAGTTTTGGTGATAAATATTATTTTATATCTAACAAGATGTCTATACATACGAGAAAGAGTAAATACAGTGCATGAAAATGATTGTAACTCTGTGCTTGGAGAGTATCATCAAACAAAGACAAAAACAAAAGGTATTGAAGACCTCTGTTTGATATTTACTTACAAAGTGTTGTTGTGCGCCTACTACCATTTGACGTCGAGTGTTAAAGCTTCTTGAGGACCAAGTATTGATGGGAACTTAGTGAATGACATGTTAGACATCATACTGCTCCATGCCTCTGTATCCACTTCAATGAATGGCACCACTTTTCTTATCCCCACTGCTTTCAACTTCTCCCCTTCAAGTTTAGCCTTTACTTCGAACCAAACCCGTTCGATCTTTGGTTTAGTTCTCCACTCTGCTCTTTTACTTGTCTCACTCTCGTTGCTCCCAATTCTTCTCTCGATCTCTAACTGAAACCGTACCATGCCTGACGCCTTTAGATTTGCTGTCACAGAGCTAACCGTTTGCGCAGTTCCATTGCTCCTTAAAGAGCTCAAAGCTTTTTCCAACTTCTCAATCTTCAAGCCAAGAAGATCACTTGGGAGATAATACTGCTTATACGTGTGAGCTTTATGATAACACTTTTCTGGAAGTAACTGGATTGTCTCATGGGATAAGTAAGAAGTTTTGATTTGTGAATCTGCTTCTGGAGTCCTAAAAGCAACCAATGAAGCTGATCCTATAATTTGTATGGGAGGCAATGGCACACACACAGAGCCTAGAGATGACCATAAACAACTTCCTTCTTTAATATCTACAGTAGCAGCGAACCTCCGATTTGAAGAGTGGAAAAGAGAGATTGACTGAGCTTCCCTTATCTCTACTGAGATTCCCTCACTGACAAGGACTCGCTTTAAACCGATGTGTGAGATGTTCATCTGAAAACCAAATCATAACCTCGAATCATCATTCATCAGTTTCAACTTTCAATGCTACTGCCACAACGAAAAAAGAGAGCTTCAAAACATGGAATAAAACTTTCAGACAGAAGAAAACAAAGCAGAAGGTTCTAAGGATTTGTCATATTCAACAATGTTGACAACACTACTGACCCTTTCTTGGTTTTAAGTTTGGAACAGACAAAATCCAACAGAACAGGACCAAAATATTGTTAAAGAGTGTTAACTTTTCAAGATCAAGAATAAAGAACACCATAAATTCACTAAACAAGATTAAAAACTAAGTTTCTAGTTCCTCCGACAGTCTAAACATGGAGAAGGTTCAAAGGGTTTGTCATACAACAACGTTGACAAAACTACCGAAACTGTCTTGGTTTTAAGTTAAGAACACACAATAACATAGTTTTAACCTCAAATCCAACAGAACAGGAGCAAAGCAGACATCAAGAGAGCTAACTACTCATGACCAAGAATCAAGAACGCCATAAATACCCTAACGATTTTCTATATCCAAAAAATCCTAATGTAACAAGAACAGAAAAGCCAGTAGAGAGTAAAATCCAACAGAACAGGAGCAAAATCGAGTGTAAGAATACTAAATACTCATGACCAAGAATAAAGAACGCCACAACTTCACTAAACAAGACTTAAGTTTCTAGTTCCTCCGACCAAACCAAGCAATGTGTAGATAAATGGTAAGAGAGAGAGAGTACCGGCAAGGTAAGCGAGAGACGGTCATCATCGCCATCAACTCGTAGCTCAAGTGGACCTTTCAATACGATCGGATCAAGAACCTTACTCGAATTAACTTCCTTGACTACCTCATCCAACTCCACTTTTCTTCCTCCACCGCCGCTTCTTCTCCAATCAGTCACTTCGTCCGGGAAGATGAAAACGAATCTGCTCTTCCCTAACCGGATCCGGATCTCAAAGCTCCGACCCGTACCTATACGGAGCTTCTTAACTTCCAATTTCGCAAACCTAACTTCCTCCAGATTCCACTTCTGCTTCGTTGATATCTCCTTCAACACATCCTAATCGGAAAACAAGATGATTCAGATGAGAATATTGACGATGAAGATTGATTGAGGTTTGTACCTGTAGAATTGGCGTTATGGCGATGGTGGATTCCCCCGGGTGCGAAGGATCGAGAGCTATGGCGAGAGTAAGGGCTTGGATGAAGAGAGAGAGTAAGATGGAGAAAGGGGAGGGGAGCATCATCACTAGTCCGATCTTATGCCGCCGTAACCGCCAGCGTCAACGACCGTTTCTCGGCTCTTTGTAGGCAAGTGACGATGAAGCCCATTGAAGTTTTCTGATAAAATCAAATTGTTTTATTCATGTGGCCCGTCCCCATCGATTATATAGAACTACACTAGGGGAAGCCCGCGCTTCGCGCGGGATTTGATATTATGTCAAATATTTAAAAAACTTTTTTTTAAAAAAATTACAGGATTTTGTTTATTTTTGGTTCTAACCAATTTTTCACGTAAGTCCTTTGTAATTATGTATTTGCAAATGCGTTGTAGAGATTGTGAGATATTGCATTGTTTTGATTTTTGAATTTGTACTCCCTAACCTAAGATAACCTATTTAGTTTCAATTTATGAAAATCTTTTTCTTATCATTTACATATAGAGATAACATGTATCATACTGGTTTTGCTTACATTTTAAATTTTTTTTTATCATTTACTTGTAGTATTAATTTGTATAATATTGGTTTTCAAAATTTTACCAATGACATATAATTCTTCGTTTATACTTTTATAATTTGTCATATAACATTAAAGTGTGTTATTCTAATTCCATGAAATGATGCCTAAATGCGATTCTAGCAATTGTTAACGCATATATTGTCTAGCATTGTTATACAAACATATACTATATAGATGTTTGATAAAAAAAAACTATATAGATAAATATAATTATTATAAAAAACATGTGTTATATCATCTTTGGTTTTGTTATAAAAAAATACTTTTGCATTTCTCTGAATGTAATGAGAAACAAACAAAAAATAATTTTTTTGTATCTTACAGTCCCATAAGTTCAATTACGGAAACTAAACAGATCAGCCAGCATTTGATTCACGGACTCCTTTGACGAACTTTTTAAGCTTAGTTAAGCGAACATCGACGGTTGAATCTGAAAGTTTGAAGAGTGCCATGGATGAGTGTTGACTGTGAAAAGAGATGAAAAAGATGGTGAATAACAGTAACGACAACTTAAAATTGAGAAAGAAATGCAGAGAATATGGGGAGGACAACCTTTTCATCAGTCCAGAGCATGTCAAGTTATCAACCCCATTAGCTCTCCTCCTTTATTCATATTTCGTGCTTCCATAAAGGGAGGATAGAAAATAAGTTTATAGAGTTATAAGAAATTGTGAGGATGATGCTAAGGATATGAAGGATGACCCTTATATGTAGGTTCACCATCTGGAAGAGAGAAGCATTTAGTTATTAATTGTGCTTGTTGTGTGTGGAAGGAGTAAAGATTGTTGTTAGTGGCGATAATTCAATGCATCTCGTAAGGAGTAGAAAAATCTCATACGAAACAACGCAAAGAAAGCTCGACCAAAGATCCTGAATATTTGTTTCACACACCTTCCTCAAATTCTATTGTTGGCTTAGTCGTGAGATCTTAAAAGACGATGAAGATGCCCCCGCCCGACTAAATACAATAGTTGCAGAACCCTAGATATCGAAGTCGCCATTTGTCGTGAAGAAGATGTTTTAATATTTTAACTGAAAGGAGAGAAGTCGAAGTTGTACACTTACATTTTGTTAATATAATCAGACCAATAACGTCAACCAAGACCATACATGTCACTCGTAAAAAGCCCATAAAAACAAACGAAATCAACGATTCTTTTGTGTGAATAGTATTTATTACACACATCAATCTTTATATTAGTATAAGTTAACTGTTGGTGTTGCTAATTGTAAGAAAGCTCTTATTCTATTTATTTGATCAATAGCACTCAGCCTATGGACTGGGTGGATGTCGTTTTGTTGTCTTTCTATTTGTGAGTGGATTGTATTTGTTAAGTTTAAAAACGTTATTAAAATAGATGTAATGGTATGATTGCATTAACTGTTTAACTGAAAAACGGGAGTAAAGATGATGCAACACATGTGTTATCAAAAATGAGTAAGCTAATGTTTGCAATGGTTTGAACTTTGGATGACTTTCGTGGTGATTATATTAATTTGTTTGTAATAGTGAATCATCTGTATTTCATATCATCGATGTGGCAGCCTGTTGATGTTAATTTCAAACATAATTTTGTTAAAGACAACATGAGTCATTTTAGTTTTAATTCATATATAACCTTTTTAAAACAATTGATCTGGTTAAAAGGTTAATATGAATAAAAAAACTACAAAAGGTAAATTAAAAAACAAATCTGTATCTTTTCTTTTTACTTTTATCATGATTTTTTTTTCTTTTGATTGTGGTCGTCTATCATTTATACTTATTTCTTTATTTTATTTTATTTTTGTATAAGGCTTAAAAGATTAAACATAAATTCTAAAAAAAACAAAAATAAATATTTACTTTAAATTAAAAGGGTTATTTTAGAATTATACAATTGTTGATGAGAATACAAAACTTTATACGACATCATTTTGATAATTTTACATATTTACCTAGTTTAATAAGCTAGCACTACTTCCATATTCTCGAGCAAGTGGTTAGGATCGCCGCTCCTTTTATCGTCTTCTTGAACCACCTGTGTATGCTCGTCCGTAAATATGATTTGCTAGATCCGCTTGTGACTTATTATTTTCCGATCGAGCCTTCTTTATCAGTAGTATCACATCTGCTTTCACGGGATTCATCGCCGACGGTTCCAGTTTCATTGTGTTAAGCACTGGCACTGTCGTCGAAATTCTTCTCCGTCTGAACCTTGACATAGGTTCTAATCGCCGCGTTACCGCCTTCAGATCACGAAGGTCTTGGTTCTTTGGCTTCATCTTTTTCCTTCGATTTGGAGTTTTGATTGGGGTTTGGAAAAACCAGAGAATAGTGGTGGCGATGGTTTCCAAACGGCAGAGAAGTTAATATTCCGGTAGGATTCAACAACCACTGAAGAAGCAAAATAGAAGCGATTTGTGAGTAAGTAGATCGGTACTTGCAAGCTGTCGAGGAGTGCCATTCTTATCTCTGAAAAAAATAGAAATCTATGCGATCGAGATGAATGAAGATATGAGTTTCGATAAAAGGAAACTTACCTATTTATAGTGGAAGATTCGCACAATGGCAGTAATGAAAATGCATTGAATGACAAATCATGTGAGGAGTGGGAGACGATGTTAATGAGGGTTTTAAGAAGACGATTGAATGCATCTGATTTTCGTAACGTCCCGGATTTCTTGTGCCGGTGCACTGAAATCCAATCAATAGGAACTGCGGCCGGGTTCTAACAGTCTATCACAGGAAACAATGGTTCATTGTAACGCATGCGGAAATTCTACCGTGGT
>CAJHQP010007878.1:0-29856 GCA_905132765.1 Moricandia arvensis
CATTTATGTTAATGAGGTCTATTGTAATCCCTATATAAAGGGAACCTCCATCGATGAAAGTAATAAGAATCACAAGTTCCCTCATTCTTTTCTTAACAAATAATATTAACTTATCTTTTTAAGTTATTTGGGTCCAGTGACCAAGCAGTTCAACCGCTTTTTCCCGGACGAAATTAGGTTAATGTTGTGAAAGTATGGGGGAACCGTTGTCTTTCTTCATAAGGTGCCCTTATATATAGGGAATTACAAGATCACAATCCCACATAGAATAGGATAAGTACAAATCATAAATCAACATGTAATAGGTTTACATCTATGTCGGCCAAACCCAAACCATATAGTATTAGGATTACCCGTCGACCAAGCCCAAACCGTCTGGTCTTCTATAGCCGGTTGAACCTCTTATGGTTCTTGCATCTACACCAAATGGTTTACAACATTCCCCCTTGGATTTTATAAACCATATAGAGCTTGTTATACGTTGGTATGTTGCCTCGTTAAAACCTTACCAGTAAAACCATTTTGGGATAAAACCACGGTGAAGGAAAAAGAGTAGAACCATATTACTCCCCCTGTTTTGTGCCTCATTGGATGTCTTTGAGTCGACGCATTCATATCTGGTGTATTAACTTCTTGAACGTAGAGGTTGGCAATGATTTGGTGAATAGGTCAGCTGAAATTTTCACTTGACCGTACTTGTACCACTTGAACCTCCTTAGCTTTTTGCAACTCATGGGTAAAGAAAAACTTGGAAATATGTGCTTCATCCTATCTCCTTTGATGTATCCATCTTTCAGTTGAGCTATGCAAACCGCATTGTCTTCATACAATATGGTCGGATCTTCCTTGCCTTCGGATAAACCACTATCGACCAGGATGTGTTGTGTCATCGACCGTAGACAAACACACTCTCGACTTGCCTCATGAATTGCCAAGATTTCAGAATGGTTGGATGAAGTAGCTACCATCTTCTGCTTCATTGATCTCCATGATATGGCTGTACCACCATAAGTAAACACATAACTTGTTTGTGATCTTGCATTATGTGGATCTGATAGAAAACCTGGCATCATCAAACCAATTAACCCCTCTTTGGGTTGGTTAGTATAAAAAAAAAACCTAAATCCTTAGTTCCTTGTAAATAACAAAGTATGTGTTCAATTTCGTTCCCATGCCTTTAGGTTGGACATGAGTTAAACCTAGATAGTAGGTTCACGGCAAAACTTATATCCGGCCTTGTGTGGCTTGCCAGATACAGTAAAGCTCCAATGGCACTTAAATATGGCACTTCCGGACCAAGGACATTTTCATCATCCTTCTTTGGACCGTATGGATCAGTGTCCAGACCAAGTGACCTCACGATCATGGGGCCCGACAATGGGTGAGACTGGTCCATATTAAAAGTTTGAGTACTTTTTCAATATATGTCATTTGATGCACAAAGATTCCATTGTTAATGTACTCAAGTTGCAATCCCAACATAATTTCGTTTTGCCTAGGTCTTTCATTTCAAATTCTTTCTTTAGATATTCAACTATTTGGAGCGATTTTCACAGAGGTTCCAAGGATGTTTATACACTGCTATTATCACAAAGCGCCGGTCGAATTTCCTTATGAATATACATGGGCTGATCGGATCATTCTTATAGCCCTCTTTGATTAGGTACTCAACTTAGTCTATTGTACCACATTCGACCTGATTGTTTTAAAACATATAGCGCTTTATTCAATCTTATACAATATTGTTCTCGAGAACCTGCACTGTTCGGCCGTTCTATGCCCTCTGGGACTCTCATATATATATATCGTTATCCAGGGGGCCATATAAGTACGCAGTTATGACATCCATTAACCGTAAGTCCAATTTCTCTTTTATAGCCAGACTTATTAAGAATCTAAACGTTGTTGCATCCACCACATGGGAGTACGTCTCCTCATAATATATTCCAGGTCTTTGCGTGAATCCTTGTGCTACTAGCCGTGATTTATATCTCACGATTTCACCATTTTCATTTCTCTTCCTCACAAAGACCCATTTATATCCCACTGGTATAACATCTAAATGTGTCTGAATTATAGGACCAAAACCTTTCTTTCTTACAGAATTTAACTCCACATTTATAGCTTCTTTCCATTTTAACCAATATGATCGTCGAGTGCACTCTAAGATAGACGTGAGTTCATGATCCTCATTTATATCCATATGTTCAAGTGCTACTTTGCATGAAAATATTTCATCAATGTTGAAATTCTTTCTGTTCCATTTCACTCTAGACATGACATAGTTCATTGAGATCTCATTATTGTCACGACCATCAGCACCCTGAAGTTTGGCATCCCAACATCATTTTCAGCTACCTTAGGGTCGCCCATGTCTGTGGTTTCCATTTCCTCGGTTTCGTTTTCTGCACCTTTCTTTAGTTTCCGAGGTTTCTTATCTTTGGAACCTTTAGTTCTACCATGTTTTAGCCATGCCATAGACTCAGTAGACACTTGACTGTGTCCCTCTTGGACATCTATTCATATTGGTTCATTCATAACTGGTATATACGATTTAGTTACTATATTCGGGTCAGCAAATGAATCTGTAAATTGGTTAGCTAGCTTTTGTAAATGAATAATCTTTTGGACTTCTAAATCACACTCTTGAGTCCGAGGATCCTGCCATGTTAAGGATGTATGATTCCATGTTATTTATTTTACCAGCTTATTCTTATCTCCCCCTAATGTTGGATAGTCGGATTCATCAAAATGACAATCTGCGTACCTGGCCTCAAACATATCACCCGTGGTCGGCTCAAGATACTTTATTATCGTGGGAGATTCATATTCAACATATATCCCCATCCTCCTTTGAGGTCTCGTCTTTGTTCTCTGTGGTGGTGCAAATGGTGTATAGACGGCACATCCAAATGTCTTAAGATGGGAAATGTCTGGCTCATGACCGTTAGTAATTGAGATGGGAAATATCTATGCTCACTAGATGGCCTGATGCGAATCAACTCGGCTGCATGTAAAACCAGATGTCCCCAAGCTGAGATTGGGAGTTTTGATCTCATAAGCAATGGTCTGGCTATAAGTTGTTATACGTTTTATAAAACATTCGGCTAAACCGTGTTATGTATGTACATGTGCCACAAATTTTTCTACACTTACCCCCATCGACATACAATAAGTATTAAACGCTTTGGTACGTGAATTCACCAGCATTATCTAGACGTATAGTCTTTAATGGAAAGTCTGGAAAGTGTGCTCTTAATCTTATTTTCTGAGCAAGTAACCTCGCAAACGCCAAATTGCTTGTTGATAATAAACATACATGTGACCATCTCGTGGATGCATCAATAAGGACCATAAAATATCTAAACATCCCACATGGTGGGTGTATAGGTCTTCATATGTCACCTTGTATCCTTTCTAGAAAGTTTATCATTTCCTTAGTCATTTTGACTGGTGATGGCCGAATTATGAGTTTCCCTTGTGTACATGCTACACACATGAGATTCTTAGGGATAACTCTCTTTGATTTCAATGTGTGCCCATTCGTATTTAGTATGAGTTTTTGCATCATGTTAGACCCGAGATGGCCAAGCCGGTCGTGCCATGTAGTGAAATAGGTAAGCATATCCTTTACCGTGGCATTTGCCTCTATCATACTGATCTTGGCATAGTAAAGACCAGTAGAGTATGCATGTATAGTCTCTAAGAGTTTCTTATTGCCTTAGGCCATTTCAATTATATGGAGGTACTCTTTATGTCCTTCGCTCTTTGTTTCAATATGGAAACCATTCATTCTTATATCTTTGAAACTCAATAGGCTTCTCTTAGAGCTGGGTGAATATAAGGCATCTGATATTTCTAGATGTGTGCCATTAGGAAACAATATGTTAGCTGGGCCGTAGCCTTCAATTAGATTATCTATACCCGCAATTGTACTTATATTGGCGCTTTTGAGTGTAAGGTCGACAAAGTATCTTTTGTCCCTTAGGATCGTGTGGCTTGATCCACGATTATGTCCATGTCATCTTTCATTTCTAAAACAAGGATTATGACATGACTTAGATAATTTGTATTTGACAACATTCATTCATTTAAATTTCAAGCAAACAAATAAACAAATTCAAAGGACAAAGAAAACACAAAAACAAATAACACATTAATGTTTATGATGTTGAAATCAAGACACTTTTAAACAATCAGATGTTTCATATTCTAATAGATCATCTTTTTCATGGTCAAAATCTTCTTCACCATCTTTGTAGACCATATGGGCTTCAGGGTTCTTTCCTTTCAGGTTCTCTTGATAGGGATTAACCAAATGTTTAGGAGTTCTACATGTCTTGGCCCAATGGTTTTCCATCCCACACATGTGGCACACGTTGTGCTTGTTTGTGGTCGAAGGTTGTGGTTTAGGAAGGATACCACGGCCTCTACCTCGACCGCAGCCGTAACTGGGCCTGTCTCGACCATAATGGTCTCGGCCATATTGATTTCCCCGGCCATAAGGGTTTCGACCATAGTGATTTCCTTGCTGCGGCCATAGGATCGGCTACGTCCACGCCATGTTCCACGACTACAGCCGTGATGGCCATTATTATGGACGTGATGAGATTCTTTCTCTTCATCCGCGGCCACATTAGATACAGGTAGTGGGGTTGATCTCAGAGGTCTCAGATCACTATTTCTCATTAGTAACTCATTAATTTGCTCAGCAAGCAATATACATGATATTAGATTAGCATATGTCTTAAAGCATTTTTCTCTATATTGTTGTTGTAACAACACATTACTTGTGTGGAAGGTGGAAAAGGTCATTTCTAAAATATCCTTATCTGTTATCTCTTCACCACACAGTTTCAACTTTGAAACTATTTTGAATAGGGCCAAGTTATATTCGTCCATGGACTTATAATCCTTGATCCTGAGATTCCTCCAATAATACATAGCCTTTGGTAAGATCACCGTTCTTTGGTGATCAATCTTACTTTTAGTTATGTCCAAAGGTCTAGTGGATTCTCAATTATTAAGTAATGATCTTTTAGACTCTCCGCAAGATGATGGCGTATAATTAGGATAGCCATGTATCTATCTTTTTCACTAGCATTTTTACCCTCGGTAATACATTCACCGAGTCCTTTAGATTTCAATATGATCTTTGTATCTAGTGCCCATTGTAGATAGTTATCTCTAGAGAGATTTATGGCAGCAAAGTCAATATTGTTGATTTTCGACATCTGACATTCATATAGTTTTATAATTAGATCATTAGATGTTTTAAGTTCATTAAAAAAGTTTCATTGACCAAACAAGATAGCCTAGCAATCGGTTACTATATGCTTATGCATGCCATGCGGCCAATATGTTTATGATGCAATTCTTATAATCTCAATTCAAACAATCAAGGAATCATCAATCAAACAATCACGTAAACATATTGGTTCTTACTAGCAACCTAATCGGATTATATATAACAGGTTGGCCGAGTTTAGTTTCAGGTTTAAACACGTATAGATTAACAACCTAGCACCCGGTTTCTATGTGATTACCACCAATCAAGCTAACAAACAATCAATGGATTTGTACCCTATATGATCAGGATTGAGTTCGCTATCCCTATCCAGCAACCTAGCAAGTTTCTATGTGAGATTTGAAAAATTAGGGTTTCCGACTTACCTTAACCTCCAATCGGTTTGTATGGACCACCGGACCAGAAGGGTTGAACTTTTCTTAGATCTGATCACGAACAAGATGAGTTTGTTGCTTGAGTATGCAGAGATCGTGTGGGCTTGAGATCGGATGAGCTTTAGGTCGGATTGTTGTTTGATGTGTATCGGATCGCCTAGGGTTTGTAGTCGGATTGCTTTTAGAGAGAGAGAGAGATCGGATCCTTTGATTGCAGAAACTTAGACCAGGTTTGCTTTTTTGTTATCGTTGAGAGAGAGATTGTATCACGAGATTAGGGCTCTTCTTTTTTTATCGGACTTTAGCTTAGGGTTTAGAGAATTCGTGTTGATAACGTGTTGTGAAAATATGGGGAAATCATTGTCTTTCTTCATAACATAACATAAGGTGCCCTTTATATATAAGGAATTACAAGATCATAAACCCACATAGAATAGGATAAGTACAAATCATAAACCAACATGTAATATGTTTACATCTATGTTGGCAAACCCAAACCATCTAGTATTAGGATCACCTGTCGACCAAACCCAAACCGTCTTGGTCTTCTATAGCCGGTTAAACTTCTTATGATTATTGCATCTACACCAAATGGTTTACAACACTTAACCATTTTGAGTTTGCTTTAAATATACTATATAGGCATGTCCATTCCCGTCCTATTATGTTTTGGTGTAGACCATCCATAACCCGCCCATATGACAATCTTACTGTAAGTGTCACACATATACAAAGAAAATCTCTAAATTATCTATGAAAGATAAATTGTTGTAAGAGATACGAACATGTTTCACCTATTCAAAGGTGGAACTTGTTCTTGTAAAAATATTATTGGTAGATTTGGATCTAATCGTTCAAGCATTGAGATACCAACATCATGAATGAAATGAAACAAGCACAAATAAGAACATTCTGAATCAGATCTTATTTTGTTTTTTTTTTCCGCTAGTTTTTCCAAAGAGTTGAAGACTTACAAATGGGTGAAAAATGCACTTAGCACCCAAGTCTATATGCAAAATAGTTTACTCAACCAGCCATGGTGATGAGCCTAATTCACCGGACACTGCCAACATTGTTGCCTTACTCAATATGAATTGATGAAACGCCTGAAGTAATACCTGTGGTGCGTGGATCACCACTTTCTAGGCAAACGCCATGTGGATCTTCTTTCACCAACAACGCCAGAACATTCTGTGAACTCCATGCCTGTGTCAGTTTGCTTCCAGCATCCCCTAGAGTAATTGCAAATATGGCATCAAACCCACCAGCCCCAGGAACACCAGCAAGTAGAACCCCTTCAGCATTCATTGTAGAATCCAAAAGTTGAGTTTGGGATTCAGGTTCTATCTGCAATTCGATGGTCACTCAAGGTCAATGAAGATGCAAAAACAAGTCAATTTCCTTAAAATGCGTGATTGTAAAACACATATATCTTGTATTCTGAGGATTTTATGTGTCAGCACAAAGTTATCATTCAATGATTGTCAATTGAGAAATGAAGCAGAATAAAAACAATAACTTACCGGAACACCAGCAGCCTCACCCATCTGCCGCATAAGAATCCTAATCCTCAACATAGCTTCTCTTGCCCCTAAGAGTTCTCCAATAATTGCTTTGTTGATTGGTTCAGTAGCATGTAGCACCCACTAAACATCAGATACAAGAGGCAAATAAACCAAACTGATCCTTGATGTAAAATATCTAATGAAATCAATAACTCAGTAAATGAAAATATACCTTTTCAGCAGTAAGCACACTACAAGACTTAATGATTCCTAGATAAACATCCCAGTGGTCTTTGGCTAATTTGCTCAAATCGTTGAGCTTAGTTTCTAGTTCCAAATTTGCATCTGACAACTTTTGCCAATTTTCTCGTGCCTTCTCTGGATCAGACATCTGCCACTTCTTTACAGCACCTACCATTGATGGTGTGGAGGAACCACCACTTCCAGGTTCTCCAAGGAACTATATAAGACAACATCTTTTAGTACACCAGGTGTCAGATAAGTCGAGGAACTAAGAAATTCATGAGGTTCACAACAAATATTTTCAGGTAAGACTTTATGTCAGATTGCATCCTTACAAGATTCATCAGTGGCGGTAAACAGAACTCGGTTCGTTCATGGTCCCATTTTCCCTTCAAGATTCCGCCAATAACTTCATGTAATGACAAACCCGTTACTGCAACCTGCAAAACATGGTAGTAGTCAATATATTCCCATCCTTATTAGAAAAATAATAAACAAAACTTCTCATTACAAACCTTAGCAAATGACAAGACTTCTGGAGAGAAGCGAACATAACGCTGACTCCCATAGACGGCACAGCTGACATCAAACCCACTTCCTACTTTCCCCTGTGCAAGACAGTGAGATGTTTGTGCTATCATGTGGATAACATCTAGATCAGAACAACCGAACTTTCCTTCTTTACATGGATCGGATAGGTCAACCACTCCAAGATAATGCAACAGAGCTGCAACTACAGCTGTTGTCATTGCTGCAGAAGAACCTAAGCCAGTTTTGCTACTTCAGGCTTGCAATTAGCACCATTTGCCTCGCCTGCATTGAATGTGATTGACGCAAAAGGTGCAAGGGTACCCAGCGATTCTGGTGTCAATGGAAGCCCATGAGATTCTATCTATCAGAATAAACAAGATAATCAACATTTTTGCAAGTATCTCAAGAGGAAGTATTTGGATAGTCAAGGAAAAAAATCAACAAAATGCAAGTGTAAGTTAGACGGTATTCAGCACAGGAAAAGATAGAACACCTGATTCCGATACGAGTAAAAGTCATTTGAGCCTAGTATTGTAATATCAAGACCTGCAAACCGATTTAGAAAAATAGTTACACAGCCAATCTCCACGTCAGAAATTAAAAAAAAAAAGATGAAAAGGCAGCGACTCGAAGATTTGCCTTGCAAGAAGAGTTTGTGCAATGCTTCTTTGTCCTTGTTACTTGCCATATGAGGCAGCAGCTATGGCATACTGTATAGCATGCTCTACAAAGGGGTTTCTTGAATCACTAAAGTTTTATTTTTCAGAAAAAAGTGTAAGTTCTCTACCACCTAAATGAAGTCTCCGCAGTGAAACTTATGATATTGAAAAAATTAAGAACATGTAGCGCATCTAAAAAAGTGTTTCTGATCTTGCCTTGCAGACACACACTGAAGAGTCAAATGCTTAAGTGACAGTTTATACATGCTCTCTCTTGAGAGCTGTGGGGATGTTAATTTGACATCTGTCCATTTCTGAAAAAAAAGAAGCAACAAACAATCATTACTTCACAATAACACAGAAACGAGAAGAAGAAGATGCCATGTTTCTGGAGGAAGAGCATACCCACGCCCAACTCTCAGGCATGACTTCTTCATTGATGGGCTTCACGATTGCATAGAACGTGCATTTGTACTCAAGACAAGGCCTGTGTTTGGCTCTCGAGTATGAGGTAGCCTCCAGTCATCAACACCTTCCCAGGAGCAGAAGCAACACTGCACCAATATTTTTAAAATCACGAAACAATTTCCAAAACCACAGCCAAAATTGAAATCCAACACAAATGTGAGTATAAATCCAATTCAAAATCAAAAGAAAATCTCAAAATCAAATAAGACATTTCGCAGATTCATCAGGTAAACATAGAGATTTCTAATAATATCCGAGAAAACAGAGAGAGAAAGCACTTACACCGCCATTTCCAAAGAGTGACACAATCTGATCAATCCAAAAAGTCACCTACGATCAAACAAATTGCAGTTCCTATTAGAATCTAAAAAATCAAATCGCATGCACAAATTCAATGTATCAACAATGCATATTTATCGTATCGAATGAAGATACAGCGACCTTAAAGAAACTCGCTGGATTGCTTTTGTAAACATGAAAAATTGTTTGCGGAGTGTTAGACACTAACCAAAAAAATCTCTATCTGCGATTGGATATCGCCGGATGTAATCTGAAAATTTGAAATCGGCGGCGGTAATGACCGGCGGGACAAGCAATGGTAGATCGAGTTTGGACTCAGGCGAAGGGAAGAAGAAAAGAAAGTGAGGGTAGTTTTAGGGATATTTAATCATCTATCTACCAATAGCGACAAGGGTGAAATAGGAACTTGCCACAAAAGTATTAGTAGAGTCTTAGCTTTTTGAGATAGTCAAATAAGTTTTTTTTTTTACAACAGTCAAAAAAGTTTGACTCGGAAGTTTTTGTTGGATAAATAAATCCCTGTATATTAAGATATTGAGGAGTGTTACACACTAGGTATTTCTCTTAAACAAATCATAAAATTAATTAATAATATATAATTAACATTTTATTTTATTTTAAAAATAAAAGTAACAGAATTACTGAACATGATGACCGGAAAATTTCAGTTTTACTACAAATTTGCTATTACTTTTCAAATTTTCGTTAATGAATGATTATTTCAAAAATACCCCTAAATTTATAATGAAAATAAACTAAACTAGTTTTCTAAATATTTATAAAATATTTAGGAACTCAACCTCATCTCTTTAACACTAAATCCTAAACAATAATCACTAAAGCGTAAACCTAAGTGTTTAATATATTTTTGATTGAGTGTATTGTTAAAAAATGATACCTAATTTATGGTATTCTTAGAAGTTTCTCTATGATTAAAGTATATATATGACAATTAATGATTTTAATAATAAAGATTTTGGTAACAATATTTATACCATCCATCATTTATGTTTAATTTTTATTATTAACATAAATAACAATTAGATTAACATATTATAAAATTTTACATTTTTCTTATATATTATAATTTGATTTTTTTTAAATCACTATAAAAAAAACTAAACTGTTAAAAATCACACATTAGAATTTTGTGACAATGGTTTAAATTTTTATTATAAAAATATATAAATAACTATAAATATATATATATATATATATATATATTAAAGTATATACTCAGAAATATTTTAGTTTCAAAATTTGCATTGAACAAGGATTGAGAACTTAAAATTTTAATTTCAAATTTTAAAGTGAATTTTCAAGAATGGATGAATTATTAAAAGCTTCATATTTAAATTTTGTTATCACGAGTTTAAATTTTTTTCTTATAAAAAGATAAAATATCATAAATTATATGATAAGAAATATTATTTAATAGATATACATCTTAAAATATATTATATTTCTATATTAATTCATTAATATTTAATCATATCAATACAAATATACAAACGTGATTGTTTATTTATTTAAACAATTTTAAATAAATAAAAGTGGTTCCTTTAAAGCGTGTACGCCAATTTAATTATATACTAATAGTTATTTTAAAATTATTTAATATAAATTTATTATTTTGTTAATTTTATAGAATGTAAAAACGTAAAATAAGTAATAATACATAAGAATGTTTTTAATATACAATGCTCAATATGTGCATGATGCGGGTCTTAAACTAGTTTATAAATATAAAGTACTATTTTCCCAAAGCGCACCGCATCATCAAATAGAGTGATGAGGAGATGACACGTGACACTCTATTGAATGAGCTTCACGAAAAAAATATTGAGCTTTTACATTATTTATTTGGGCTGTTAAAACTATATCAAAGGCCGATTATCACATTCATATTATTCAAGAATGGAGCATATTCGATATCTAGGATATGTCGTGTTCTTCGACCTCTCATTCATCTCCGACAATGGAATTTCGACAGAGTAAATTAAGATGATCTGTGATGACGAAACTTGATTCGGATGTCTTGGTGTTGTTTCACCTCATTTTTTCTCCTCTGCACTCTTATTGATGCATTTATTCTTAGCCATTAACAATTTCTTACTCTTTCAACCCACTACGAACCCGATTCCTAATATCATGCTGATAGGTTCAAGAGGGTGTATTACCGCAAGGGAAAGGGAAGGAAGGAGAGGTTCAGTGAAGAGTAATAAACTTCTGTTTCAAACAGAGTCTTGCAGTTATAATAAAACAGAATATAAATAGAATTGTAGTGTGTGTGAGAGGGGTATGCTTTGTATGTGTAGAATCTCAGACGTGATGAGTCTTGAGCTATCAGTCATTATGAGACTGACGAGAATGGTGAGCTCGCTATGAGAGTAACCAGGATCGTACTACAAAGTTGTAATCACTTGACATTCATAATCAAAGAAGAGTCTTAGTCTTTACAGTATCTTGAGTCTATCACTGGTGCGGCGAAACTCGATCGATGCCACGCGATCCAACAACCGAAGACACAACGATGATCGGAGAGGAGGTGGGAAGTCTCTTCGGCATCGGAAGGATGGAGAGATCCGATTTGGTGGAGGATGCAAGACGATCTGGAATACATGAGAATCGGATGCGACAAAATCTCCCGTGTGGATAAAGCGACGACGAATCGTTTGGACGCGATGGAGAAACAGATCAACGCGTTGGGAGCTGAGTCTAATACTAGATTCAGCATTTTAGAGAATCAGATGCTATCAATCAACGAAGTTCTAGCTCGAAGCGATGCGAACACGGTTCCAATTCAAAGACCAGGAAAAGAAATCGCTTCTTCTTCACACGATCAACATCATCAGGTACCAAATACTCCTTCTGAACCGGAACAATCTCCAACACAACTAGGTTATCGGGGAATTCATAATACATTAGCTAATAGGGAATCGATGTTGAGAAAGGTGGAAATGCCAATATTTGCTGGTCCCTTGCCATTTGAGTGGATTTCTCGGGTTGAAAGGTTCTTTAAGATCGGGAATTATAATGAAGATGAGAAGCTGTATTTGGTTTCATTGAGCTTAGAAGGACTTGTGTTACAGTGGTTCAATGGACAAAGTATCAGTGACCCCTTTACAGATTGGAAACAGTTTACTCAGAGAATGTTGGATAGATTCGGAGGTCCTATTGATAATGATCCAGCAGCGAGGCTATTTTGTATACGTCAAGAGGGAGATATTGTGGAATATGTGAATGAATTTGAAGCTTTACGGAACCAGGTTACAGGAGTGGATGAGAATAATTTGATTAAGGTGTTTTTTAATGGTCTCAAACCAGAGATGAAAGAGGTTATTCGGATGAAGGAACCAGTTTAGCTTGACTGATCATAAGTTGGCAGTTTTAAAGATGCAGAGCACAGCTTTTTGTAAAATGTTTGGATCAGCATCTGGAGGAGAGGTACAAAAAAATTATCCAAGACAGTACACCAACGTTCGGGCCTCTGGTTTTCAACCAAAACAAATGGGAGACAATCCGAGGATGGAAGCTACTGCAAACAAAGAAAACGTTGCAACTCAGAGAGGCACAATGCGGTCACGATTACAATACTCGGATGTTGAACTTGATCGTATGCGGAAAGACAAAGTGTGTTTCCGTTGTAAGGCGCCGTGGTCCCCTGCCCATAAAATGGAGTGCCCTAATAGACAATTACGAGTGTTAACAGTGATTAATGGACTAGAACTTGAGGTTGTTGATTCAAAGGAAGAAGACGAGTTACAGGTGCTTCAAGAACAACAAGCTCTACACACGTTATCGCTCAACTCCTACTTGGGCATTGATTCCCCAAAGACAACAAAGATGAGGGGTTATATACACAATAAAGAGGTGATAGTCATGCTCGATAGCGGGGCATCTCACAATTTCATATCACCAGAAATTGTGAACAAGCTACGGATGAAAATTTGTGCTGATAGTAGCTTGGATGTGTTGTTGGGAAATGGTGTGACTGTCAAGGATTTGGGAATTTGTCAAGCAGTCACATTTCATTTAAATAAAACCAACTTCACAAGTGACTTCATCTCTCTTGAACTGGAAACGTCGATGTGATACAGGGCATTCAATGGCTTGAAACACTAGGCATAAGCGAAGTAGATTGGAAGGAGCAGGTCTTTTCGTTTGTCTATAATGGGAACAAGGTGACTCTGTTTGGGGAGAAAGGATTACATTGCACTAAGTTCTCATTCAAGTCTTTGATGCCAGTCTTTACTTGTAGTAAGACAGGAAGAGAAGTGCTTCTTACTGCATCTAATGCTACATCGTCGACACCAGAAGCATCACCAAAATTCCCACTGCTACTTCAAGAGTTTTCGGATGTGTTTGCTGTTCCCAATACGTTACCTCCTTTCAGGGGAAAAGAACATGCAATCACATTGAAACAAGGAGTCTCAGCAGTATCTGTTAGACCATATCGCTACCCTCACGCAAGCAAGATAGCAATGGAACAGATGGTGACAGAAATGCTCTCAACCGGAATAATTCGTCCTAGCACTAGCCCTTTTTCAAGCCCAGTGCTACTGGTAAAAAAGAAGGATGGTTCACTACGCTTTTGTGTGGATTATAGATCATTAAACAGAGCCACAGTATTGGATAAATATCCTATCCCGGTTATTGATCAACTCTTGGATGAACTCCATGGTGCATCGGTTTTTACGAAGCTTGACTTACGTTCGGGTTATCACCAAATTAGGATGGTTGAGGCAGACATTCCCAAGACAGCTTTCAGAACAGTCGAGGGTCATTATGAATTCCTAGTAATGCCATTTGGCTTGACCAATGCCCCGGCTACTTTCAAGCTCTGATGAACAAGGTTTTTCAAACCATTTCTGCGCAGTTTTGTTTTGGTATTCTTTGACGACATTTTAATCTACAGTCGGATCACATTACTCATGAGAAGCATCTACGTCAGGTATTACAAGTGTTGAGAGAGCAGAGCTTGTTTGCGAATATGAAGAAGTGCATTTTTGGGGTGCAACGGTGGAGTATTTGGGTCACATGATATCAGCGACAGGAGTGGCAACAGATTCGGTAAAAACGGATGCAATGATGTTTGGCCGATCCCTAGTTCAGTAAAACAGTTACGTGTTTCTTGGATTAACTAGATATTACAGACGTTTTATTCGCCATTATGGAAGTATCGTTCGTCCTCTGACTATGTTGCTAAAGAAAAGATCAGTTTTCGTGGTCACCGGAGGCACAAGAAGCGTTTGATAAGCTGAAATACGCAATGGTTCATGCTCCAGTTTTAGCATTACCTGATTTTCAACAAGTTTTTGTTGTTGAGTCTGATGCGTCTGGGTTCGGTTTAGGAGCGGTTTTGATGCAGAATAAACAACCGATTGCTTTCTTCAGCCACGCCTTAACTCAAAAGGAGCAACTAAAACCTGCGTATGAACGTGAAACCGATTGGCTATAGTGATGGCTATTAGGAAGTGGAACACTACTTAATCGGGAGAAAATTTCATGTTCATACGGATCAGCGGAGTTTAAAATTTTTGTTGGAGCAGAAAGGAAGTGAACCTAGAATATCAGAAATGGCTGACGAAGATCTTGGGATTTGACTTTGATATATTTTACAAACCAGGTTCGGAAAAACAAAGCTGCAGATGGCCTTTCTCGTTCGTTGTCTATTTCTTCTCTTTGCCTAGCCACTGACAGTTCCAACTGTGTTGAATGGGAGGATTTATTAACGATATTAAAGAAGACTCACAGATACAAGCTATTATTGGAGACTTAAACAGTGGCAAGTTGATCTCGAACGAAATATCAAGTGTTGATGGCAGATTGTGGTCAAAAAGGCGCCTTATGATTCCCAAGAGGTCTCGTTTTATACGGTGATATTACAAGAGGCTCATGATAGTAAGATGGGAGGACATTCCGGGGTCCTAAAGACAGTTAAGAGGGTTCAACGTTCTTTTTTCTGGAAGGGTATGTACAAGCAAATTCAAATGTACGTCGCTTCGTGTGCGGTGTGCCAAACACATAAACACTCTACCTTATCTCCTGCTGGATACTTCAACCTCTACCGATTCCAGAGCAAGTATGGGAAGACATCAACATGGACTTTATTGAGGGCTTACCTACTTCTAATGGCTTTAACGTCCTACTGGTGGTAATTTGATCGTTTGAGCAAATTTGCTCACTTCGTCAGCCTGAAACATCCTTTTACAGCATTGGACGTTGCAAAAAAATTCGTGAATGACATTGTCAAGCTACACGGTTTTCCGAAGAGTATTGTATCTGATCGTGATCGAATTTTCTTGAGTTCTTTTTGGACTGAGGTGTTTCGGTTAGCGGGTACTACACTGAAGTACAATACCCGCGTTTCATCCACAAACTGACGGGGCAGTCCGAGGTATTAAACAGATGTTTGGAGACGTATTTACGATGTTTCTCTTTCGTCTCACCCGCGTTCCTGGCACACTTTTTAGCATGGGCTGAATTGTGGTACAATACAAGTTACCATAAGTCTCTGCAAACCACTCCATTTCGAGTTCTTTATGGCAGAGACCCACCACCGCTCTTACGTTTTGAGCAGGGTTCTACATCGAACTTTGAGCTTGACAAGTCTCTACGCGAACGTGATGCTGCTTTGGAGAGTCTCAAACAAAATCTCTTACGTGCTCAGGCCATCATGAAACACCAAGCTGATAAGTCTCGACGCGATGTGGAGTTGGCTGTGGGAGATATGGTTTATTTGAAACTCCAACCATATCGACAAAAGACAGTGGCAAGACGCTTTAGTCAGAAATTGGCTGCAAAGTTCTATGGTCCTTACAAGATCATTGAGCGTATTGGACAAACAGCTTACAAACTTCAACTTCCACCAGAAGCTCGTATACACTCTGTTTTTCATATATCCCAGTTGAAACTTGCAGTGGGACAACAAATTCAAAGCAATGTCATTCCCCCCGGTTCTGCACTTGCGACGGAGGAGGAGCTTGAACCCGAAGATATACTCGATACACGTTTACAATTCACATGGCGAGCTGGAGTTGTTGGTCAAATGATGTGGTAAACCGGCTTTGGAGAATTCTTGGATGAAGTATCAGGAGTTTATTACTTGTTTTCCAGCTTACCAGCTTGAGGGCAAGCTGGATTTCGTTGGGGAAGTATTGATAGGTTCAAGAGGGTGTATTACCGCAAAGGGAAAGGGAATGAAGGAGAGGTTCAGTGAAGAGTAATAAACTTCTGTTTCAAACAGAGTCTTTGCAGTTATAATAAAACAGAATATAAAT
Source organism: Moricandia arvensis (assembly GCA_905132765.1). NCBI lineage: Eukaryota > Viridiplantae > Streptophyta > Magnoliopsida > Brassicales > Brassicaceae > Moricandia > Moricandia arvensis. Next base: position 16,672 of record CAJHQP010007878.1, read on the forward strand.
AGAATTGTAGTGTGTGTGAGAGGGGTATCTTTTGTATGTGTAGAATCTCAGACGTGATGAGTCTTGAGCTTATCAGTCGTTATGAGACTGACGAGAATGGTGAGCTCGCTATGAGAGTAAACCAGGATCGTACTACAAAGTTGTAATCACTTGACATTCATAATCAAAGAAGAGTCTTAGTCTTTACAGTATCTTGAGTCTATCACATGCGTCGTCCCTCGTTTCCAGGCAGTGCATCTCGGGTTATAAAAAGGTTAGCCTACATCCCGAAAACATCGTCCTAACAAAAGCCAGCGTTAAAACTCAGACTTATCAAAACTTTTTAATCAAATCTTTATTTCACTTATTTGAGAGATGATTTCGCATACATTTGTTGATTTTGTTCCAATTTGTTCATGTTTTGCAGGCAACTTGATAGTCACCGTTCTCTTTCTTCGTCTTCACTGTCGATCATCGCCACTCTTCTGATCGGTTAGTTTTCTTCTTCTCTTAGTGGGGTACAATATGATCTATTCTTGATATATATTGGACATCTGATTTTGTGTTTTCGTGTTTCGATTAGATTGCATTTTATGCTAGATTGAGAAGCTCAATTTGGTGTTGTAGATGAGCAGTTGGTATTTCTTCAATTGGTTTCAAAGTATATGGATGCCTTCAGTCCTCAACAAGACTTATTCGCACTGTTGGATACGTGGTAGATTTAGGACGCGACAGCACTATTATTTTAGTTTCTAAGATCTTTCTTTTATGCAAAATTGTGAACTTTTTTTCTTTGAACTCTAAAAGCTCTCCACTTCTATTTTGACTCCTAATGATACATTTCCTCATGACTTTACTTTCCCAAAAGACAGTCAATAATACACCAGACGAACCATAGGTAGTTAGATATATGTACATACTCTGGCTACAAACTGGTCCCATAGAGGTGTTAGATAAATAAGGCTACTCTAATTCAGAAAGGAGTATGCTTTAGCTTATTGTGTGAAATGTTGTTTGAGATTTTCATTACCAGTATTGTGTGAAAGGTTGATTAATTTTTCTATGACACAGCAGCTATTCTACCAGTCAAAGTTTCAACGAGTGCTTTTTGTATCATTTTCATATTTGGGTATGATATTAAAATCTGCTCATTACAAATTTGATACAATCATCTTCTAACAAGGCTAGCATTCCATTTTATTGTGAGTTGTGTTGGGGTCAAAATCGGTTACGACGAAACCAACGCCTAAAACTTCTCGAAAAAAGTCCTTTTTAGAAAAAGAGATAAGAAAAGAAGAACAGGGAAAAACGAAATCAAGTTTCGTATAAATTCTAAAACAATTGATATGAAAGTCCTTAAGCAAACAGATCCCGAGTATCGAAACAACGAAACAACCGTGGAACTCAATCATCCGACTCGCCCGTTTGGCGAGTTGGACTGGTCCAACTCACCGAGCGGGCGATTTGGGCCAAGCACAACGGCCAACTCACCCGTTCGGCGAGTTGAGCCAGTCTCACTTGCCGAACGGGTGAGTTGGGCCAACTACAACGTTCAACTCGCCGAACGGGGGAGTTGGGCCGACCACCACGGTCAACTCGCCCAATCGCCGAGTTGGACCAAGAATGACGGTCAACTCGCCCGTTCGTCGAGTTGGACCAGTCTAACTCACCAAATGGGCAAGTTGGACCAAGAACGATAGTTAACTTGCCCATTCGCCGAACGGAGAGTTGGGCCGACCACCACGGTTAACTCGCCCGTTCAGGGACTTGGACCAGCAAGATGGTCAACTTGCCCGTTCGGCGAGTTGGACCGAACATAAACCATATCTTATTCCTTCCGTTGAACCTTGGCGGATCCACCCATCGTTTTTTTCTCGATCGAAGTTATCGTTGGGACTTTACGATTAAAACCGTGAAGACTGATTTTTTCGAATGAAGTTCATGGTTATCGTATAAACGGCAACGGTTAACTCAACACCACAGTTGTCTAAGCTATACGATGAGTGTGAAATTCCTAGCTAAAGCGACTTCGTATCATTAAACGTTCTTTCAAAGAAATCGTAAAAACATTTAAGTCAAAATATGGGCCCAAAGGGGCCTAGAAAGCGGCTAAAGACCGACTTGCGATTTCAACTAAATTGATCCCAGCGATGTCATGACAATGTATCTTTACTCGGAGAAGAAGATAAATCTCGCGAAATCAGAAGATAAATGTCAAGTTTCCAAGATAGTGATGAAGATCGAGATAAAAAGGAATATTTCTGCGAAGCGATAAAATTGACCTAGGGGCAAAAAAGGAAAGGGAACCGACCCTGAAGACATATATAAGGGTCCTAAAGCTAAAGGCTCAGGGATCCCGAAGATTTAGACCTAGAGAAGCTCTGTTAGCTTATAAGAACTTGGAACTTAGGTGGCTAGAAGGACAAAGTTATACTCAGACGTTTCTCAATCTTTGTTCGATGATTTTGTTTTCCTTAGACTCTACAGCTGATTGCACCTAAAAACCCTAAGTTGTATCCTTGAGAAGCTCGGTTTCTATGATTGGCACTCGATTACCAGACGAACTTGCTCCGACAGTTCGATCTTTTGGTCCATTCTTTTAATTGAACTACGTTCGGCTTGATCCTCGAAAGGTGTACGTAGGCAGCCTTTCATAAGGTTCAGTCCGAAATCAATCAAAACCTTTTCTCATATCTTTTTCGTCTTTTGTTATCGAGCTGCGACTCAACTAGGTTTAAGGTTTTTGGTTGCTAGAACTAGGTAACTTGCTAACAACTCTTGCGGCCGAAGCTTTGATAATCCTTGTAATGATCACAATTCTCTTACGCGGATTCGGAATAAGATCTACTTTTTCTATAGATCCGTTTTGTTATCTTTTCATACTTTCCGTGTTTATTCGATTACTTGTCTTTGGCTCTCGCAGAGAATCCGGGACCTCAGGGAAAGTTAGGGTTTCTTGACTTTCCATAATTTACGGAAAATTGACGGTGTGAATTTGAGTTCCCACAGTTTGGCGCTAGAAGGAGGGGGGAGGTACGGATTACTCTAACTCATGGCCACAAAACGTTTGATCAAAACGATGTCTGGAAATATGAATGTCAATACCGCATCGCAACAATGCTGGTAAAACAACTCCAGCAGTGACTGCTCCATCGCCAACGCTTATGCAAACGCCGCAGCGCTTGAGAAAATCGAAATCCTAGTCGCGACTTTTTGCCACAGGCGGAGTACCGAAACAAGCTCGTGATTTCTCTCACTAAACAGAAAGGGCAACGATAAAATCTATCAAACCCCGTAAAGTTCGTCTCATTACCGAGTTGGAAAAATCTCAGCGAATAGGGATTCGACCAAAAGACCTTTTCCGGAGAACTTTTCCAAAAATTAAAACTTGCTCTCCCAGAAATTTCGGCAAAACCCGAGATTACTCACGGAGAAAGGAAGCACAGCAAATCGGACGCACGACCCCCATTGCTGTAGTTCTTCCGAACAATTTTTGAAGAAACGAAGTTGATCTCTATTGAATCACTCAAAACCTAAAACGGCTGACGAAAACTAAACTAAGCAAAACGAGAGATTGTATCCCTCACTGCTAAAACGTTTTTTGAATTTAAGATTCGTGCTTCGATTCTACGTGACATATTTAGTGAATTCTCGATGATTTTCACTTAAACTTACGCCGAAAAAAACTACTCAAAATCACCTCGTTCAATCCTGCGGGAACTAGATAATCTCTGATTAAGTGACTCCCGATAATTAAGCTCATCACAGCTAAAGTTTGAGTGGCTAAAACATGGGTTGTCCAAAAAATGGCTCTACAGCCATACTCAAAAACACGCTTACATAACGACTTTCATAAAATTAAACTCAACGACATTTTACGAAACATCTTTCATAAAACTAAACTCGTGACATTTTTTCAGAATAACTCTCGTAAAATTAAAGCTCAACAACATTTTCGAAACAACTTCGTAAAATCAAACTTGACAATATTTTATGGAACATTGTTCGCAAAGTGAAACGAGTTAGAATTTTATGATACAAGTTTCGTAGAAAAAATTTGAAAACATTTACGAAATGACCGCACCAGCATACCATAAAAACTCGAGTCGGACAAGTCCTACTCGCCGAACGGGCGAGTCAGACCAGTTCTACTCGCTGAGCGGGCGAGACGGACCTAACGAGCCATCCAATTCACCCATTCGGCGAGTTGGACCAAACGAGCCGTCCAGCTCCCCCATTCAGCGAGTTGGACCAAACGAGCCGTCCAACTCGCCCAATCGGCGAGTTGGACCAATCTTACTCGCGAACGGGCGACTTGGACCGAATGAGCCATCGAACTCACCCATTGGGAGAGTTGGAACTTACGAGCAGTCCTTTGAATCACCTTTGCGTTCTCCTTTGAATCCGATCAAAATGCTTTTCTTTTCGTCTCCATCTGCGTTTCCGTTGAGATTTTATGATCAAAACAAGTTGGACGCAAACCATCCAACTCGTCCCAAAGGCGAGTTGGATTTATTCCCTCCAACTCGCCTCATGGCGAGTTGGGAAAGCCTTGGTGAGCTAATACATTTTTTTCGCTTTCGAATCTTGATCGAAACGCTTTTCGTTTCATCTTAATTGGAGTCTCCATTGAGATTTTACGACAAAAACAGTAGGACTCACCTAAACTTCTCGGCTTGCTCCTACTCGACCTGTTGAGCGTCCTACTCGACCTCTTGGGAATCCTACTCGCCCTCTTGGGTATCCTACTCGCCCTAACCTCCATCTTTGTGTTCTAACTTTGAATCTCGATCGGAACGTCTCTTGTTTAGTCTCGATTGGAGTTTCCATTTACGATAAAAACCGCAAAGACTCACTTTTTTCGTATGAATTCAGATTGATCTTATAAAACCGAAAAAGTTAACTTAACACCCTAGTCGCCCCAACTATTCGATTAATTTGAACCTTCCTATAAAAATTGATGTCGTATCAAGGGTACTCTTTCGAATAAATCGTAAAAACGTTTAAGTCGAAAAACGGCCCATAAAGGTCTGAAACACGACTAAAAGCACTCTACGATTTTAGACGAAATCATACCCAATGATATTATGACGGTATATCTTTATTTGATGGAGAATATAAAAAGTCAGTTTCAGAAAATAAATGTCAAGTTTCAAAAGATAAACACCAATATCAAAAAATATGGATCGACAAACCAAAACCGCGAGACAGGTTCGACCCTAAATGCGGCCAGGAAGAACTAATATTTTTACCATTCATAAGGGGCATACAAACACGAGAAGAGGACGGGCAGGTGAGCAAGCAAAACAGAGAAGAGGTTAACCCAAACTTTCGAGAAAACTAATGTATGGCCGACTTGGAAGTTTTTGAAATCAGACTTGGAATTTTCGTAGGAAGGTACTAAGAAATAAAAACGCTTCAGAGATTGCCATAAAAATTTGAGGAACTTAGGATCTAGGAGAATAGTCTAGCGAGCTAAGTCCTAGGCATTTTCCTGTCTCGATCTATTGTTCTGTGACTATTCAGGCATATCTTGCAAACCGATCTAAACTCTCAGAAAACTGAGAAATGATTGCCACGCATACTCAGCTCGCTCCCTGAAGAAAGAAAGAAAGAAAGAACTAGAACGCGAACGTTGTGTTAAAACCGACTCGTTCCTAGCAAGTTTCTTAAAAACCAACACATTCCTAGTCATCAACCCGAAACTCACCAAGTCAATAGTGTCTTCTTAAACCGACTTGGATTGTCGATCATCCCAATCTTCGAAACAAAAAAACGTACACAACCGTTCAAAATATCGGTTCAGCCGTTTTCTTCGTAAAAAAAGGAGGGACTAGGTACATATACTATACTCGTATACTCCCATACTTCAAATTTTTTTTGTCTCGGCATCAAAATAGCGCTTTCGACAAAGAAAACTCTCGCAGCAGTAGAAAGAAAATCATTTAGGCAATTGTGATGCCTCATAAACCGATCACCCATTACTTTCGTATAACTATAACATTTTATATGGAATAGCCTACGGGAAACAAGATCAGTGTCATGAAAAACGACTTCGCATAGAGGAAAAGAGAATGAGGAAAACACCTTTCTCGTTCACAAATATCACGAGTAATCTGCGAGAGACATTCTCAATTTACTTCTATGCCACTCACTTTTCGTAAAACTTATGTGAAACATCCTTCGTATAGCCATACCAAGTTATGCGAAGAAACTTTCGGCAACTTTCCGACGAATATTATAAGAAACATTCATCGTGTAACCGATACCTAAAATGGAAAATCGTTACTAACACCATTGGCCATCTTAGGACGAAAAACTCTGACTCTTCCCATTAATCTCGACAAACGCTCTTTGGCCTTTGGCTAATTACGCCTTCCGATAAAAATCTGAACCGGAATTTGGCATCCTCTTTAGGACAGTTCTAAACTAACATGACCTTAATGCTAACACGAACATGCCATAGTCTAATCCGTGACCAACAACGTCCTCGGCTATGCAGCTGAACAAATCCTTGAGACCGAGCCAAAATGTTTGAGCGACCCACTGCTCCACCCAATCACATAACAACAAAACGACCATCCACGATTAGTCTAAAAAAGCCAAGTTCAAATCATTATCATATAACCAAAATCGGAAATCATTCGATAAATTCTTAATTTTGAAACTTAGTTGTAACCACCAAACGGTTAATGGTAAACTTAAACTTGTCAACAACCGACCAAGTTCAAATCCACAACGTCTTACAAGTAAAAAAGTGGCACATAAGGAAAAGTCGTGACAAAGCTCCTAGAGATATACAAAGCATCCTTAACTAAATAAATCTCGAGGGGAGGGGGGGGGGGGGGCTCTTTACAAAGAACATTGAAGGAAGTCGCACATTTCCTTTCTAACAAATCAAACAATTTAATGTCCGAACATGAACACCAATTTTGGCCGCAAACATCCAAAAACAAATTAAAAACGTTTCTCTGCCGTAAGGTTAGAACAAAACCCTTGTGATGCCGCACATCTTCAAGCCCACAAACATTTCAAGCATGAAATGCGGCATACAAAAGAAAAACTTAACCTTCGACACAACAAGAAGTTGCTGACGCGAGAAGAACTGCTTTTCTTCAAAATTTTCCGAAACGTAATGGTCACCTTAATAATAGTCCACCTGTGACTATAAAACACACACACCTTCTTAAACACGTATCCTTCGTGAAGATTCAAAAAGGTAAATATCTACCAATAAGTTTGTTGCTGATCACAACAAACTCTCAACGTCCTAAACAAACTAAGCCATCTCATAGAGATAGCTCTCGAACAGCCGACACAAGGGTAATAGCGCTACAAAGAAATCCAAAATTTTGGTCAGCACTTTCGAGATACTTAATAATTGTCCCCGAAAAGATGCTCGATTCCTACCATAAAAAGTCTATAAGCCAAGAACATATCACGGACTATAAAGCGGGATGGAATCAGGTCGAAAGCGATTACAAGAATCGTAAGCCGAAGTAGTCATCGCACCCCCTAAAACCGTGATTAGACCTAGGTCTTACCCTACACCCAACACATTGGTCTCTAACGTCTTCAGGCATGATATCGAAAGATACGAGATCCTGAAAGCATGTCTCTTCATCCATATCTAAGCGCTCTCAAAACTTTGGAAAACTTCTCAAACATCTCGAACGAGCGACAAATAGGACTATCCAAAAAAGAGTTGAAAGCGAGATGAAAACTCGTATCCTCCCTCCACACTTAACAAAAAATCTGAATCTACTTAAACTCCTTTTCAAGTGAAAGGCCTAGTTTATTCATTAACAAAATCGCAAAGCGGCCGGGATCCGAAGCAACACGCTGTCGATCCCAAAATATTAAATTACAAAGATACTCGTCCAAAATACAATGCCATTGGGAGCAACATGCCCGATAATCTCTACACGACACACATCTAAAACATAAATGTCTCACTGAAAAACATGACTAAGACCTTATCTCCAGAATGAACTACGAAAGTCTTGATCCCTTTTTACAAGGGTACATAGTCAACTTTCACAAGGCGCAAACCCCAATCTTACTGCATTCCGCTCTAAGAGTAATGAGTAGACCACTTTCAACGGACCTTTTCAACCATTGATTCCTCCTAACTTACCAAAACCTGCCAAACCGCTCGCTAGAACTCCCGATTCTAACGAGCTGGAATGCTAACTGTTGCGGTTAAAATCGGTTACGGACAAAAACTAACGCCTGAAACTTCCCGGAAAAAGTCCTCTTTAGAAAAAAAAGAGATAAGAAAAGAAGGACAGGGAAAAAAACTCAAGTTTCGTATAAATTCTAAAAGAATTGATATGACAAGTCCTCAAGCAAAACAGATCACGAGTATCGAAAAAAAACAACAACCGTGTGTCTCAATCATCCGACTCGCCGTTTTGGCGAGTTGGACCCGTCCTAAACTCACCGAACGGGAGAGTTGGGCCAAGCACAATGGCCCAACTTGCCCATTCGGCGAATTGGACCGAGAATGTTGGTCCAACTCGCCTGTTCCGCGAGTTGGACTGGTCCGACTCACCGAACGGGCGAGTTGGGCCGATCACCATGGTCAACTCGCCCATTCGGCGAGTTTGACCAGTCCAACTTGCCCGAACGGGAGAGTTGGGCCGACCACCACGGTCAACTCACCGAATGGGCGAGTTGGACCAAGAACGACAGTTAACACGCCCATTCGGCGAGTTGGACCAGTTTAACTCGCCAAATGGGTGATTTAGACCAAGAACGACAGTCAACTTGCCCATTCGGCGAGTTGGGGCCGACCAGTACGGTCTACTAGTCCGTTCGGCGAGTTGGACCAAGCAAGATGGTCAACTCGCCCGTTCGGTGAGTTGGACCAAACATAAACCAGATCTTATGCCTTTCGTTGACCTCGGCGGATCTACCCCTTGTTTAGTCTCGATCAAAGTTATTGTTGGGACTTTCCGATAAAAACGGCGAAGACTCATTTTCCCGAATGAAGTTCATGGTTATTCGTATAACGGAAACGGTTAACTCAACACCACAGTTGTTTATGCTATACGAGAAGTGTGAAACTTCCTAGCTAAAGAGACGTCGTATCATTAAATGTTTTTTCGTAGAAGTCGTAAAAACATTTAAGTCAAAATACGGCCCAAAGGGGCCTAAACGCGGCTAAGACCCACTTGCGATTGCATACAAAATTGAGCCCAGCGATTTCATTGACGGGTGTATCTTTACTCGCAGAAGAAGATAAATCTCGCGAAATCAGAAGATAAATGTCAAGTTTCCGAGATAATGATGAAGATCGAGATAAAAAAGAATATTTCCGCGAAGCGATAAACTCAACCTATGAGCCAAAAGGAAAGGGGAACCGACCCAGAAGGCATATATAAGGGGAGCTAAAGCTAAATGGTCAGGGATCCCAAAGATTTAGATCTAGAGAAGCTCTGTAGCTTATAAGAAACTAGAACTTAGGTGGCTATAAGGACAAAGTTATACTCATATGTTTTCTCCATCTTTGTTCGATGATTCAGTTTTCTGTAGATCCGTTTTGTTATCTTTTCTACTTTCCGTGTTTATTCGATTACTTGTCGTTGGCTCTCGCAAAGAATCCGGGACCTCATAGAAAGTTAGAGTTTCTTGTCTTTCCTTGATTTACGGAAATCGACGGTGTGAATTTTGGTTCCCACAAGCTGATCTTTTGGTGGACTAAGTAACGTCTTAATGATTATTTCTTCGTTAAATCAGTGTATGGTCTATGAGATGGCTTATTGTGTGAAAGGTTGTCTCAGATTTTCATTATCAGTATTGTGTGAAAGGTTGCCCGGTCGCAGAATAAAATGGGTTGATTAATTTTACCTATGACCACAACAGCTGTTCTACCTGTCAAAGTTTCAACGAGTGTTTTTTTTATCATTTTCATATTTGGGTTATGATATAAAATTGGCTTATTACAATTTGATACTATCATCTTCTAACAAGGCTAGCATTTCATTTTATTGTGAGCTGGTCTTTTGGTGGACTAAGTAACGTCTTAATGATTATTTCTTCCTTTTATCAGTGTATGGTCATGATATGGCTTATTGTGTGAAAGGTTGTCTGAGATTTTCATTACCAGTAGTGTGTGAAAGGTTGCCAGTGCAGAATGAATGTGTTGGAGATGGGCCTAGCACAGAAGCCCATTAAACTGCTAGGCCCAAAATCAGGCCCGGTCCGTAAATAAAATGATGACTCCGCTAAAAGACAAGATTGTACTTTGCTATAAAAGGAGGTGTCAGAGTCATTTGAAAGGACATCAGAAACGTCCAAGACGACCTCTCCACTCCGGACGAGCTCGCCTTTGACTACCAGAGAAAATTTACTACCAGATAGTCCGAAACGACCTCTCCTACCTAGGACGAGCTCGTTTCCGACGACCAGAAACTTGTAAAGAGAATTCATTTAGAACGATCTCGTTTAGACGATCTCTTTAAGTTCTTGTAATTTCCGAGCTTGTTACTCTTGACATCTTAATACGAAATTCTCACGATCCTTTACATTTTCTACCTCACTACATTACCGACCGAATATGGATTCAACAATTGGCGCCCACCGTGGGACCGGAGAATCTTCTCTACTGTTAAGAAAGCTCGGCGATCACAGAACCCACAACGCAACCAGAAGCCACAATATCTGCAATCACGACAAACTGGGATCGACAAGCATGACGACCGCCGACGACGCCACACCATCCAGTTGATGACGCGCAGCACTAACTTTGGGCGACCAGCTAGCAGCGCAGCGCTGATCGCGACGACCCCGAACCTGGTCACTGATACACCACGCCCGTGGATGGCGACCCCGATGCAACCAGCTAGCGCAGCGACAACAAACTCAACCCAACCGGACATCTCGCTGATTTTTTCAAGCACTTCTCGGAAGAATCGACGAACTCGCTCGAGGAACTACTTCTCGATTAGACGACCTCGCTAACTCGCAGAACGCATGCAACAATCGCATCAACGAGCTCAATCCATCGAAGTAGGCGCTTCTGGATCTAACAAATCCGACGCTACCCCTCGACTGCAGCGAAGTTCTTTTCGGTGATCTACCAACACCAACCATCAGACCCGGAACCAGCATACGCATGCAAATCAAACAATTCTCCGGTGACGACCGTCGAACCAAGACAAACACCATGTTCGGATAGATGGTCAGCAGATTCCAATCGACAATGATTCACAAACTGCACACCGAGAAATTCAATACATGAACGAGGAGATTCGAAGAGATGAAAGCCCAGCTGCAGCACATGACTTCCAAGTCCACCAGGCAGTAGCGCGGCGCCAGAAATCGGCCGCGTGCTCGCGAAACCCAAAACACACCATTCTCACTCGACTCTTAGCATTCCATTCGACATCCGGGGAAAAATAAAACTCCCCACTTACAACGGCACAACAGATCCAAGAGAGTATCTTACTGCTTCAGCATCGCAATGGGAAGAGCAAATTTTTCACCAGAAAGAACGCGGACGCCGGTCTTTGCCAGTTGTTCGTCGAAAAATTTTAAGTGGACTCGCCCTCGGGTGGTTTTCGCGTCTCGAGGCCAATTCCATCGACAACTATAATCAACTTTCGACGGCCTTCCTTAAACATTACTCAATGTTTATCCAGCAGAGTGCGTCTAATGCTGATCTGTGGACGCTCGCGCAAGAAACCAACAGAGACGCTCCGTTCGTTTATCGACATTTAGTAGCCATTGTTTCTCGCATTACTGTGCTCGACGAGGCAGCTGTCCTGGCTCTCCGTAACGGCCTATGGGCACGAATCACCATTCCGAAAGGAACTCTTCAAAAAGCCACAAACCCTGGAGACGCGCTTCATCGAGCAATGACCTTCATTGAGATCGAAGAGGATAAAGCCGCTTTTGCTAAAAAATACGCACTCATCAAGAAGTCGTCGTCCAGAGAAAAAGAGTCCAGCGAACACTACGAGCCTCGGAAACACTACGACAAAGGATACAAAGAGAGCAAGAACAGGAAAGCTGGAACCTACCAGATCAGCGACCAACAGGCCAATCGCTCCTCCGACAAGCAAAATCGTGATGATCGCAATACAGGCGATACACGACCATACTGCATCTACCATAAGTCTACGACTCACAACACGGACGAGTGTCGCCATTTGCAGGGTATGCTATCACAACACCGCCGCGACCGCGAGTCACCGCCCAAAGATCGAAGGAACGACAAAGCACCCAAAAACGAAGGGGAACGTTTTCGCATTGTACAAGAAGACGAGAACGCCAACAAAAACAAAACGCCCAAATGAACATGCAAACGCTGAGGGAGAAGCCCTATAACGAGCACGCATATGACCGAAACGAGCATGAGCGCGGACGAACGCCCCCACCTCGTCGTGTGATCAACGTAATCATGGGAGGTCTCCAGAAATGCAAAGATTCAGTTCGCTCGATCAAGGAATACGAACGCAGGACATTCGCCTCGCAAAAAATGGAAAGCTACAATATCAACGATACACCGAAAGAAAGTTATGATATCAGCTTCACGGAAGAGGACACCAAGGGTTTAGATAAACCTCATAATGATCCTCTCGTCATTGAACTCAGAATAGGCGATTGCGAAGTATCACGTGTGTTGATCGATACCTGGTAGTTCAGTCGACTTAATTTTTTCGAAAACGCTTCAACGCATGGATGTCAAGGACTACGAGCTCAAACCCTGCAAAAAACCTCTAACAAGTTTCGCCGGCGATACAACAATGACTATCGGAACAGTAAAAACTACCAGTCTACGTAGCAGGAATCACTAAAATTGTCAAGTTTGTAGTCCATCGAGAGCCCTGCCATCTACAATGCCATCCTTGGGACTCCATGGATACATTCGATGAAAGCGGTCCATCTACTTACCATCAGTGGTATAAAATTCCCTACGCCATCAGGAATCTACACTCTCAAGGGAAATCACGACTATCCCGAACATGCTTCGTCACCGAACATAAGTTACGAAAATCATCAAGGGCATGTTTGATCGCTAAGCAAGGAGACGAGCAGAATCATCGAGAGCGACCACGCACGTGAAACTCGTCATTCAGGTGAATATTGACAATAGAGATCCAATTGCGATGCGTCGGTATCGGAGCAGACCTAAGAATGATCTCAAGGATCAACTCATCAGCTTCCTTCAATCCAATGCGTCAACCTTCGCTTGACAAC
>CAJHQP010007879.1:0-29850 GCA_905132765.1 Moricandia arvensis
ATGATCCCTGTAATTTGCAAATCATTTGATATTTTTAAATAAAGAGGATGTTAAGTAAACAAGAAATCGATTAAAAAAAAAGATAGAAAAATAGTTATAACATTCTTGAATGCACATGATTATACTATATATGGTTTTGCGGCCATAACTCCAAATAAATATAAAGAAATCTTAATAAATGTCGATAGAACAGTGTTAGGTTTCAGAGTTGAATTAGACCCTAGCTACTGTAATGGTTGTGTGTGTTCAGACTGCAGAAACCGGAAAAGGCAAGTGCATTTGTAGGTCTATATGCAGAGCATTAGTGAAGATCCATAGATGAAGGAGGCAGTTTTCATCTTGTAGGGACAAGCAGAGAAGTTGATAAGAATTATATCTGTCTTAAGAATGCTAAAAACTTTGGTTCAAAAGAATGTAAGTAGCGTAAGGATTCTAAGTGTACGCATGCTTGCTGTTTTGGAGAGTGTATGATCACTGTTATGTTCTTTGTCCAAACAATAAACACATAGATAGATGCATAAAAATACTTCAATGAGACAATTATACCAACCACGATTTAATTAACATATAATGTCTAGTTACATTCATTTCTAGCAAGGAATGGACCCTTGATATCTTTGTATATAAGTAGTTAATAAAAGACCAAACTGGCCTTAGAATCCTTACATCAGTAAGAATTGGTAAGGTCTTCATTCTTTGTGATCTTCAGGCTGATTAAGCCACTGATCCCCATCAATGAATGATATGTCAGTGAACTTAGCTGCTTCAGAATCACTTAGCTGCTTCCCGTAAGAAACTCTCCTTGTGAAGTTTGCTCCTTCTCCAAAACACCTGTGTTCTCCGAACGTCACAGTCCTGCTTAAACAAAACATATTTCATGCAAAACTATATATATATATGTGGGAATCAATAACAACATGACATGAGAACTAGTTTGTGCTTACCTGTCTACGGTAGCGTTACCCCAGTCATTCCATCCGTCTGGAGAGATGACTTCCGACATGTACGTGTTGGAGAATACGACAATAGAAAAGGGTCTCCAAGCTCGACCAAGCCAAATCTTCCCTGTTCCAGTTATGTTACAGTTCACAAATGAGAATCCTGATATATCAGATTCTGAATCCCTTCCCTGAGCTGTAACACTTCCGCTTATCCACGACTTAGTCTCCTTCGCTATTGACCTGATCGTACAATCCTGTTTTCACTTTCAAATTGTTATCTCAATACTCATAATACATATTCAAATTTTAATGAACAGAGCGGGGGTGTTCTTATTTATTACCTGGTAGATAGATCTTCCACCGCCGAATATGAAGTCCACTGAACCCTGGATATAACATTCTTTGAACAAGTGTCTGCCTCTATTATCGAGGAGCGTGTCCTGTGCGCCATAGAAGCCACATCCATAAAATGCTGCTTGGTCCCCATCAACCCTCAGAGCAACGGCTTGTGCTCCTTCGACGCCGGGTTCTGGTTCCGGCGCCGTGTTCTGCCTCGGATCAAAAGAATGTGCATCACAACTCAAACACAAGAAACATTACTTTGAAAGTAATTCTGTCATAGTTTCCTTACCATGAAGCTTATGTTGTGAGCTATGAAATTATTTGCTTTAACAGCAAAAGAGAAGCTGCTATCAGTGCCTCCTGTGGAGTTTTTTGTATCGTTCCACGTTATGAAAGTGTTTTCATACCCATTACCTTGCAACACAAGGTTTGTCTTGCTTTCGTTCACCGTAACCTTTTCCCTGTAAACACCAGACTTGATGATGATGAGACTTCGGAAAGGGCTCGAGTCAGGGACAGCATCGATGGCGCTCTGAACGTTGCTAAAGTTCCCCCCGCCGTTCAAGTCCACAACCAGCACGAGAGAAGCTTTGTGAATGTACTTCCACATCTCTAGACTCTTATTGACAGGTACGTCGTCATGGGGGTGGTGACTAAGAGAGCTGTCTCCCGAGGATGGCATCACGTAGAGAGAAACAATGGTGACTAGAAGAACACCGAGAATGGTTACAACCTTCATCGACATGATCAGAAAGATAGAGAGGTTGAATAAGCTTTTCGTGAGAAATGATTAAACCTGTAAACACATTTTTATATAGATACATAAGGTGGGTGGGTAAGGGTAATTAAAGTATTGTTTAATGAACCAAACTACCTATGGCATTTGGGTAGATGCATGAATATGTGAAGAATGTATCTGCAGCTACACTATATGGTTTATACCTTAACTGTCTTTACTTCTATTATTTGCCCCTTTCATTTACACCATTTTTTTTTATTTATATGTTCTTCTATTAATGTTAATTTGGTGAAAATCCAACTACCATTGTATTAACTCATTTGAAAGTATTTGTCACATCTTTGATAATCTCACTGAGTCCTGATCTTACTGCTTTTGGCAAGTTATGGGTTTTGTAACGACCTAATAAATTTCACCGCTCAGAATGTTCTGTTGGTTATACCATTCAGTATTTCCTTTTGTTTTATTGTACCACCAATCACACATCCATTCATAGTTTTGTAATTTATGATAAGATAAATTATTGTTGTAAATATATCAAAAGTTTTACATGATGGTTGCTACACTTCATTAAACTTCTAGATTATAAGAAAACTTTCCTAGCCATTCATTACCCTTACAAAATGTTAAAACTTTGAACATGTCTTTTGTCTCGAAAATGAATTTGAATCACTGACCATATGATTCAAATGCAACTTGAACAAATCTAATAACTCATAGACGGATACATACTCAAAACGAGGATCATATCCCGACAAGAATCTATGAACTGTCCCTCCCAGCATCAGACAACTCTCTCCTGCTATCTTCTTCATCTTACTTTCCTTCATCACTCTCCTAACTTCTGCTGCCTCATCCCACATCCTCGCCTCCGCAAACCTATTCGCCACAATCACCAAATTGCCACTCCTCTTCGGCTCCAACTCTATCAACCTCTTCTTCACTTTCTCTCCAACCCCTTCGCCATCTTCATCGTAATGAACACTGCAAGCAGAGAGTAGCGTCCTCCACACAACCGCATCAGGCTCAAAAGTCATCTTCTTTATGAACTCATACGCCTCGTTTAACCGTCCTGCACGTCCCAAGATATCCACCATTGCCCCGTAGTGAATCATCATCGGCTTGATCTTGTGTCTCTTCTCCATCTCACTGAAGTATCTGTACCCGTCCTCCACCAGACCCACGTGGCTGCAAGCGCATAAAACACCGAGAAACGTCACGTAGTTTGGTCTCACCGATGATTCCTTCTTCATCTTGGTGAAAACCTGAAGAGCTTCTTCAGCAAATCCATTCTGTGCTAATCCTACAATCATCGCGCTCCAAGTCCAAACATTTTTATCATACATTCTCTCGAAAACAAGCCTAGCATACTCTAATCCACCAGACTTTCCATACATGTCGACAAGTGCAGTACCTATTCTACAGTTCAACTCCAACTCTCTTACCATAACCTGTGAATGCACCAACTTCCCCAAGCTCAAGTTACCGACACAAGCAGATAACAAAACCACCATCGTCGTCTCATCAGGACAAAACCGCGCACCAATCATCTTGGAAAAACACTCATTCGCCAAACTGAACTTCCCGTTCTCTACAAAAGCAGTCATGATCGAATTCCAAGAAACAACGTTTCTCTCAAGCATTTTATCGAACATCTTCCGAGCATCCGAAGTTTTCTTACAAGAACCATAGAAATGGACCAGATTGTTCCCGACATAAACATCGGAATCGAACCCGTGTTTCAAAACGTCGACTTGGATCTGTCTCCCCGCCGCGAGGCCGAGAAACGAAGCGCAAGCGTTGAGAAGAAAAGGAAAGGTGAGCTTGTTGGGTTTGATGCGTCGTCGTTTCATCTCAGAGTAGATCCGAATCGATTCTACAGGGGAATCACTTGAAGCGTAGCCTCTGCTGAGCATGTTCCAAGTGGAAGTCGATGAATCGGAGGAGTGAAGGAGAAGGGTTCGAGCAAAGGCGAGGTCTTTGGTGTGAGATAGTGAAGAGACGCGTACGAGCTCGCTGATGATAAAGCTGTCGGACTGGAGAGCAGAGACATGGATTTGGGCGTGGATCTGTAAGAGATGTTTGATGGAGGAACAGAGCTTGAGGAAGACAAGGCATTGATGTTTCTTGGATTTGAAGTTTGAACTCATAACTTTGGCGGTTGAATGTGTACTTACGGCTATTTTATATTTGGAGAGTTTGGATTAGCTGCTAATTCGGTTTATACGGTTAGGTAGTTTCGAGTGATTTGACTTTTGGTTAGTTCGGTTCGCACAAAATCTAACGGAATAAATCTAATTAAGTTTTCGTTTGGTTTGGTTTGGTTTGGTTTGATAAGTAGCTAATTTGTTTTTCTTTTCTTTCTAAATTCTACCAATTTAGATTACCAGTTTGCTTCTAGTTTAAAATTTTAAGTAATGTTAGATTAAAGAAAAATACCCTAAGATAGACCTAAAAAAGTTTTTGTCACAAAAATAATATTTAAAGAAAAAAATGACAAAAATAACCTCTATGGGATGGATTTTGGGGGTAAATATATGTTTATACCCCTTGGGTTAACTAATCTAGACTTAGGGTTTAGAGTTATGGGGTGGGGTTTTGGAGGTGAGGTTTAAAATTGAAAAAATAAATAAAAAATATTAATTTTTAAAAAATAAAAAGGTCTAGTTTGGTCATTTTTGTTTTTGAAAATTATTTTTGTGATAAAAACTTCAAAATGTGTTATTTGAGAGATTTGCCCTAGATTAAATTAAGTTAATTTGGTTCGAAATTTGAATGTGGTTTCAGTTAATATTAATCGGTAGTATTTAGTTATAATTTTGTTTTATAATGAAAAATGGAACCAAAAACCAATGCTTGAACCAGACTCTTAACCAAAAAAATGAAAAGTTTCAATTCGGTTAATTTTCAGTACTAGGTCACTCTGGATTGACTGAATCCGAGTTATATCATAAAAAAATCATTCGATGTTATGATTACATGGATGTTCGCAAAGGTCAACAAAATATTGAGAATTACACTCTGGTTACAAGGTTTTGCTAGGAGAGTGTTGTTACCACCAGTTCAAGCTCTGATCATGAAAACTTACTCCATGGTGTTCATCTCCTCACTTCTGATTCAAAACATCCACAGCATCTCTCAACACCAAAACCCACTCGATCATTGAATTACACAGAGCAGCCGCTGGAGATGGTCCAAATGATTGTTAGTTCATGATGATGTTGACAGAGAATAAAAGCTTTTCCTGTACACGAACCAACAGCAGGGAAGGGTCGTTATTAATCAGAATCTGAGTCTGAATCTTCACTAGCTTCTGGAGTCTCAAGATTACAGAAACGAGCTGAGTTTCTGAGGGAAAATGATCTGCTTGTCTTCGGGACCAATGTTCTCTTTCGTTTTGCAGAAAATCCTTTGGCCGCAAGTGTGTCAAACAAATCTCCCATCTCCATTTTCTTTCTCAAGCCATTGTGCTCGTCCATGAACCTTCAGAGAACCAATAACATAACACGGTTGGAACACATAAGATAAGTAAAACGACAACGTTAAACAGAACATGTTTCCCCTAATTAGAGCAAAGAATGAGAAACAATGAAGACTAGTTTTATAAAATGAAGTATGCAACAACATATGGTATCAAATAGCACCTTTCTCGTATTGCTTTGAAGGCGTCTAGAGTTGCATAAGGAAGACCCGTTTTTGGATCTCTGTACCTGTTACATCGATAAACAAACAATAAAGAATGCTAGTTTTTCTAATGCAGAGCTAAAACATAGTCTTTTCAAGTAGATAAACAAAGAAGCTGATAGCTTCTTTCAACAGAGCTAAAAGAATCTAGTTGTGTTCGTTCCACGAGATCTTTGTGTTTCCAAGTGATAAAGTAGAAGAATAGAAAATTTCTTACTTGGCAGGTAGTCCAGTAATCACACATACAGATTTTTCTGGATCTGCAAAAGAGAAACCAAACTAAAGTAAAAAAAAAGTGATCAATATGGATTACAGGTAACACAACACTCCTGATAATTACTTACATGGGATAGACTTGGTAGAAATCTCTGAACTGAATGATGCACCATTACAGAATTCTATATAGTTGCATCCTGCGAGTAAAGTTGCTGCCGTTTAAGCAAATATAGTTCCTACTTTTCTGGAAAGAACCAATTAGATGAGCAAACTATCTTACAGGAGACCTTACCATCTTTTGAAAGATACCGAACTTGAGGACCCTTGTAAACCGCTTTATGCACAATCGCTTTCTTTTTTACTTCCTCTTCCCTTGCCAAGACACGTTCTAAGTTCCTCAAGTTCATGATTTCTGCAAAAAAAACCCACTTTAGCCATCGAAGTTCCAGAACTAAAAAAACAGATGCAAGATCATAAAACTCAAACCTGTTTGAGCAGCTTCCAGCAGCATCTCTTCTTGTGTCATTCGTTTCTCCTCCCCTACTTTTTTCCTTATAATTGGCTAAACAAGCACAGGAAACGAGTTCAACCTTTGTATAGCCATAAGTATAAATAAGCTAACGCAGAAGAGTCCTGAGAAAAAAAACCTTTGTTGTGGCTTGTATAGCAGCGCGCAATGCATCTCGTTCTGCTTGCCTTACAATCACTGAAGTCCGAGTAGATTTTCTTATGACCTTCTCACTTTCCATATCTTCTTGTGTTTCATTCTGTTCCTTTTCATCTTCTTCCTTGTCTCCCAACTCTTCACCTGTCTTCTTCTCATCTTCAGGAGTATCTTCCAGTTTCGAAACTAACTTCTTCTTCTTACTTTTCTTTGGAGCAGTTTTACCAGGGTAAATCAACCGCTTCTTTGGCAAATCCCTGCAACAAAATGCCAAAACCGCATGAACCAAAGAGATGCATAACAATCATAAGATGAACTGTGAGGATGGTCAAACTCAAACCTCTCTTCTTTTTCATTTTCTACTACTGCATCAGGTTCAGGCTCCTATTTCACAAAAGGTGAAAAGAAAGAAGCAATTTAAGAATGGAATCCGTACAACACTTTGATGAATAAGCAAGGAACAAAAGTAGTTACATCGTCATTGAAGTCGCTGTCAAACTCATCAGCAACTTCAGCTTCTGCTTCATAGTTATCATCATGTTCTTCCTGCAAAGGTAAAGAGATATATAAGTGACAACATACATACATACAAAGCTTCTGTTCCTATGGTATGTAAAGGAAACCTCTTTAAGAGCTTCTTGATTCCAAAACTGTTCATCTTCTTCTACTTCGTCATCAAGCAACTTGGTCATTCTACAAAACCGAAAATCATACTCAATACAATCTCAGAGTGAAACCCCTTTCTCTAATTAGTTTCGAGTGGTTGTTCTTACCGTTTACCCCGTGTAGCTCGGGTTGTACGATCCAAGAACACCATTTGCTCTTCTTTATCGCTTTCCATTGATAACTAAGTTTGCTCTCCTGCAAAGTTCACTACTTTAAGGAAACCTGACAACACACAAAAGGGAATCGAGCTCGGAGTCTCTAACGAGAGCATACGGGTTGCGAGTTTCCAATTCAAAGTTTAAAACTTTATGATTCTAACCTTCGGAGAATGAGAGGTGGAGGAGTTTTATTCGACGAGCACGTCTCTCGCCGGTGACTCGCCGCACTGTTTCCTCCTCTGATTAAACTCTTTCAGATGGTTTGGATCTCGTGCACTATAGTTAATGGGCTTTGATACATTATTGGGCCTTCTAACAAGACAAATTTAAAGCCTAGAGCCGTGCTATCAACTATGAGGATAGTGTGGCCTTGACACATGAAAGGGAAGAACCAAGTGAAGAGTAGGATGACACTCTTGGGTCGGTATTCTCATGACGAATAAGCAAAGGAAAAATAGAAAGGGGAGAGATATTGAGAGATTGAGATTATAGTCTTGAACAAAGAGTTTTATAAAGAACATCTAATTTTGGTCGGAGAAACCATAGGATAATCATGGTGCATTCAAAGTCAATGTAACATCCTAAAGCGTGTCATCAAACCAGTTCTCAGTTTATCAACAAACGTACAATGTTTTAACTATTTTTTTTTAAATCGATTTCTTGTTTACTTAACATCCTCTTTATTTTTAAATATCAAATGATTTGCAAAATACAGGGATCATTAACTAATGACAACAAAAGAACATGGTCCATCAAATGAGCATATACTGGTTTGATCAAACAAGTTACAGACAAAAAATGTTTTAACTGTTTTCATAAAGAGAAAATTACTTACAATGTCAAATACTCCATTTCTTGTTTACTTGACATCCTTAAACATATAGTATACTCTTAGACTTTATTATAAAATGTCAAAAAATCTAAAAACTACATGGATCTTTTAACTAATGACATAAAAAGAACATGGTCCATCAAATGATAATTTATAGAGGAGAAGGTGCTGCATCAGGCGAAGGAGATGGTTCTTCAGCACGCGAAGGAGATGGTGCGTCACCTTTGCGTAGGGGTGGACTTTTGACACAATTTTCATTTGCGTATTCAGGGAAGCAGTTGGAAGGATCTTCGACACAACACAAGAACTCAAGTGTAAATGGCTCTCCCATGAATTTGTGGAAGCATCTCTGTAACGTCCCGACCGTCCACGGCTAATGGGCCACTCACGCCCGTTCTCTCGACCCGTGAGTCCCATCTCGTCCGACGGCCGTGCGTTAATTTTTTCCAAGGCTCGAAATCATTGTTTACTGACCCTGCAATTGCCACTCGACCTTTCCCCGTGTTTTAGCATCACTCGCACGGTATCGCGAATCACTTCCCGATAGGTCACCCATCCTTTCACTACTCCAGCCCAAGCACGCTTAACCCTGGAGTTCTAAATGGATGTGTGACGGAAAAGGTAAGTCAACTTTGGTGACATATGTAGCCAAATCAATTCTCTTAAGCCTTTTCCATATGTCACAACTCGGGATGTTACAATTCACCCCCTCTCAAAGAACGCAACGTCCTCGTTGCGCCCCACGACAGGTCTCAAGACGCCTCTCAGGTCAGAACTGAGATGGCTAACCAGCTCTGATACCACTTGTAACGCCCCGACCGCCCACGGCTAATGGGCCACCCACGCCCGCTCTCTCGGCCCGTGAGCCCCATCCCGTCCGACGGCCGTGCGTTAATTTTTTCCAAAGCTCGAAATCATTGTTTACTGACCTTGCAATTGCCACTCGACCTTTCCCCGTGTTTTGGCCTCACTCGCACGGTATCGCGAATCACTTCCCGATAGGTCACCCATCCTTTCACTACTCCAGCCCAAGCACGTTTAACCCTGAAGTTCTAAACGGATGTGTGACGGAAAAGGTAAGTCAACTTTGGTGACATAGGTAGCCAAATCAATTCTCTTAAGCCTTTTTCATATATCACAACTCGGGATGTTACAATCTCTCTAGCGGGATCGGATGGTCGCAATCATAACCTGCAATGATTATCTCTTTTTATTATTAGTATTGAGTTTTGAATATAAGCCAAGGAAGATATAGATTCACTTCTTACACTGGTGGAGACCAAAGAGAGAGACAATAATGAGAACTAGATCTTGACCTGCGCGCCCGCGCGAGTGTTCATTTTCGATTTGAAATATTATGATATTTTTTATAGATCATGTAATTGTGATAATAATTGTAATATCTTATATTATATGTTGAAGAAGAATGTAAGGGAGTGAAGTACATTAGTTTTTTATATATAAATTGTTGACACAAATGTTCGTTAATCATATAGTTTGTTTGTGGTATTTTGTTAATTTTATAGTCAATAAAACAAAAATTGATATACTTTAATAATCATTAAAAATAAGTACTTAAATATTTTATTTATATATTTAGAAATGCATATGTTAATATTTGATTATTAACATTATTTAGTTATAAATCAGTTATAATTTTACATTGTTAATGTATATGAGTAAATTGGAATTACCATATTTAAAAATATGATAATGTTTTACTTATTTAAGTAGATAATATATATATATATATATATATATATATATATATATATAGTTAACGCAATATATCTCAAATTAATTAATTTTCTGTAAAAATGTTACTAAGAATAAAAAGGCCCATGATAACAAAGATAATTTCAAATAGGCTTATTATGCGGCTAATGACTTCAAATAGGCCTTTTCTACATCGAAGTATCAAAAAAGAAAGAATAACAAAAACCCAATTAGACATATAACAACTTTACGCAGAAAAAAAAATGTTAGATAATGAAAGAAAAATATACCTCGAGACTCGTAGAAAGGACTATAGGGTTTCAGTCGAAAATTCTTCAGCTATTTCCAGGGCTCTAGGCTTATATTTTGATTAGTATATTTTCTAGATTTCGATTTCCAAATTATTTGGTAGAAATCCTATAAATCAGTGATTATCAAGTTATAAATAATCAATCTACAAGCTTAAAAACGTAATGGACTTTAATAATGGTTAGAGATTATAAATGGTTAAATATATAATGCATTTAGGACCAGTTATAAGTAAATAAAAATAAAGTTAAACCCACTTAAATTTTGAACGAAAAAATAAAATGGGCTTTGCGTGAATTAAGGATTAATAAACAGTAGATATTTTTAATTATTGCCAATGACAGAGAATTGTAAATATAAAGATGAAGTCAGGGTTATTTTAAATTTGTACTTCACTTTTAATAGGATAGATAGTAACCAATACTAGATTTTGACCCGCCTTAAAAGGGCGGATATATTTTTTTATTTTAATTTTTTTTAAATTTTATTTTTATATTTATATTTTTTATATAGTCATATTCTTTAATTATGTACCACTAATATAAAAAATTTAGTGTTATTATTATATATGTACTCATTTTATTTATTTTTCTTTTATCAAAGATGAGTAAGAAAAAAAAATGAAAATTTTAATCTACCCATACCAAAAAATTTGTAGAAACGTGTTTTTCTAAAAATATATTTGTTTTTTTTAATAACTTTCTGTACATTATGAATTCCTAAAATATAGGAATAAAAAGAGAGGTTATAATATATTTAAATTTCATGATAAGTATCTATTATTATAAAGAAGGCCATGTATCTCTTCTCCTCAAAACCACGTCATCAAATAGGGTGATGAGAGAGTGACACGTGTCTCTTTCTTTTTGTTATTTACGTATAGGAGCTTTTATCGTTTATATCATTTATAGTTGGGTTTCGTCTTTTCTATTTGGGCTATAACTAAACAGCCCAACTTGATTGTATTGATCTTTTCTTCACGAACGGCGTCCATAGAAATTATGGTTTATCGTGTTCTTCATCAGTTAGCTAAAGCAACAATGGTGTCCACTTCGGGACCCTTCAAAAACTTTGTTCTTCGCGACGGTGGTGAGAATTAGGGTTAGCCATTGTCTTCAATCTTCGTAATGAACGAGCTTGAGCAACAATGGAGATCAAATCAAGTCTAACGAATCGTCCTCGAGAACCTTGGTATCAAGCAGCCGTCGATCCGTATTTGGTCTTTCACCCCTAGACGTTACGAGTTGTCCTTCTTTCATCGGCTTTAAGAGACGTCTTAACTCCACCGACGCGAATCAAGCACAACATCTCATTCAATGATACTCATCCAACTCCAAAGCGGTTTTCTTTACCTATAAAAAGGGTAAGCCTTCTACCCTTGAACATCATCCTCACATTTTTTTTTTGTGATTTCTCCAGAAAACAAAGAAAATCCCCTCATGGCTAACACATATTCTTCTTGGTGATTTGAAGGCTGGTCACTGCTCTTCCATCGTCCAGTGCGGTTGCTCCGATCCTGTAAGGCCAGAAAAATAAAACTCGGTGGCGAGTTAAAGGGAGTTGATATGTTCCTACTCGATGCGAAGGTTTGAAAGTTTTCTTTTAATCTCATGCTCACAGATTATTTTTTTTATCTTTCCGGCAACCAACTTCATAAGGATAAAACTTTTATATAGATTTAATATTCATTGGACCTATTTTGTTTTTTCTCATATCGTTTTTTGATAAAGATCTCTTTTTACATTCGTTACAGTCAACCCTCATGCCAACCACCGTGAATGTTTACCGGCTTGCCACTTTAAGGGACCGTCTCCAGGCTGGTTCACTGTTCAAACTCAGCGGTTTTGACGTCACTCAGAGCAACCAGAACTTCAGGCTTTCAGACTCACTCCTGACAATCCGGTTCAGTGATTCGACCAACCTAGATGTGCTAACCGAACCAGATACTCCCATCCCTGAAGAACGTTTCAGGTTCCGTGAGCACGATGCGCTTCTTGGCCTAGCCAACACCAACACACCTCTTTCAGGTACAGCTTCTTAATGACTGTTCATGACAAACTTATCATTGAAATATAATAAATTAAGATGTTCATAATCTTTTATACGTTATTGGTGAGCTCATTACTGTGAGAAGTACAGTGAGTGACATTCGTCAAGGAAGATCGACAGGTAACTCTCTTCTATATATGAATCTATTCAATATTTTCGTAAATTATCCTGCTTTTCTTTTGAATATACATTAACCATTTTATGTTCTGTCTTCCTTTCACAGTAATATTTGTAACTTTGAGTCTGTTTGACTCACAATCTGTCTCTTTTCACAAGAAACTTGAAGGGTTCCGGGAGATCCAAGGGTTGTTGTTGCAAGTAGCATAAACCCAAAGATGATATGAGGTATATTTCTGTCTGGAATTAGAAACACAATGCATACTATCACTTTTACTAATCTTAAAAATTTAGTGCTTACATGTGAGGAGCCTAATATTCTTGAAACACACATGGAATATTTTCCTGCAAGACGTTTGTTCTTGAATGCCACCTCAGGAACACATGTATTTTTTGTCAAGAAAACTGATGTAGGGGCAATTCGATTTTACGAGTAAGTGTTTAATTATTCATAAAGTATTACATCTATAATAAACTCTCATGTGTAGACTGCTGAGGGTCTCTTTGTTGGATTCAGTGGCGAGCATTGCTTGTCCTTCCGAATTGTGCAAGAAATATTATAGACATCTCTGTTTTATCAAGATGGTGACGATCATGATGGAGATGATATGCCTGGAGCCATCTCTGTTGTTACTAAGTTTGATGGTGGTGGTAACGAGCGGGCTGAAACATCCACTGCAGGAACATCTCTAAGTGGTGCCGCCATCAAGAAACCTTAGGCATCAAAGTCTTCAAAGGTGGTCGAGAAGCCACCTAAGGAATAGGTGAAGATAAGGGTTGTGGTGAGGATGAAGTACTTGCTATTTCAATAATGATTATGTATTAACGTTGATTTTTCTTTTAAACTATGTCCTCTTATGGAGTTTGGTATGTTTTTTAAAAAAAAAAATCTAAAATTATAATAAAACTGCTTTTTGGAGTTTACTCTTGACTCATTATATTAAACCGTTTATATTTACCTACTCAGCAAATATTATAGTACTTTTTGAAACAGTTCTGTTTTAAACACTCACATATTGCTGTATCCAAATTAAAAGTTTTCTAGCTAAATTATAATAACATTTAGACTTGATGCGAATGTCATGACTATGCATTGAAACAGAAAACTATGTAATAAATTATGGTTCTGATAAGATATAAGCGTTTGGCAGATTTAACCTTTCTCAATCAACGGATGTACATACGTGTACGACTACAACTATGTAGTTTGTTATTCTTTCATAGTGGTCCTGACCAAAGACTATTCGTTCTCTAAACATACATGAGCTACTTCTATTGTCTTCAAACGAATATTTAAACCTATTATGTATTGATATAGTATTAAAGTTAGCATTAAGGACCAATAAAAATTTAGTAATGGTTGCAGTGGATAATCACAGTAAATAATCCAATAGCTCACAGATTTTTTCTTTTAAAAAAGATTCCAACACAATAGTATGCATAATTTAATTTAGAGAAATACCCTAAATAACCCTAAAAAAGTTTTTGTCACAAAAATAACCTTCAAGAACAAAAATGACAAATCTAGTTTTTTTTTATTTTCAAAAAATTAATTTTTTTTTTCAATTTTAAACTTCACCCCCAAAACCCCATGCCATAACTCTAAACCCTAAGTCTAGATTAGTTAACCCAAGGGATATAAATGTATATTAGTCATTTTGTTAATCCTTGGGTTAACTAATATAGACTTAGGGTTTAGAG
The DNA here is from genome assembly GCA_905132765.1 of Moricandia arvensis. Taxonomy (NCBI): domain Eukaryota; kingdom Viridiplantae; phylum Streptophyta; class Magnoliopsida; order Brassicales; family Brassicaceae; genus Moricandia; species Moricandia arvensis. Next base: position 14,135 of record CAJHQP010007879.1, read on the forward strand.
TTATGGGGTGGAGTTTTGGGGGTGAGGTTTAAAATTGAAAAAAAAATTAATTTTTTGAAAATAAAAAAAGGCTAGATTTGTCATTTCTGTTCTTGAGAGTTATTTTTGTGACAAAAACTTCAAAAATGGTTATTTAGGAGATTTGCCCTTTAATTTATTAGGCCATAATTAATGCATGTTTTTAGGTTAATTTTTTTTAAAAAGTTAAAAAAATGATTTCTTAGCTTTTAACTTAAAAAAGTTAAAGATCGACTCTTAAAACTCTTAAATAAGAGTCGGTCTTTAACTTTTTTTAGTTACAAGATAAAAAACAATTTTTTAATTTTTCCTAAGAACCCAACTTTAGAAATATGCATTAATCATGCCCTTAATTACAATGGATGTCACAGTATGAGGAAAAACCATTTGATTACTACTTAGTACAAGAACACCCATAACATCCAAAAAATAATAACTTAATCACACTAAGATTCAACATGTCGATCACACACGATTACCTCCCTTGCGTAACGCTCAAGTTTGTGAAACTTAACTACCTTTTACGGTTACTATGAAGCAGTTGATGTAATATGTTTTAATATAAGACTAAATTGATTAACTATCTCATTATAACCATTCCCATCAAAGACCTCGCAGTAATAATGATTATACTAAGATATGGTTAAGAAAACAACCAAAAACGGAGGTAAAGCTGGTAACGGCGAGCGGAGCAATAGCTATCCCAGTCGTTGTGCCATAAACACTGACTCAGACTATGATCTCGACGTTGATGATGACAACATGTCAGATATTATAAAAAAATTTAAGAAAACAACAAAACACCGGTTAATTATGAATTCTAAAAATCTGTTCCAGATAATACTAAACAAATTAAAAAAAAAGAATCATCCAACCATATGAATCAAAGACAATAATTGATATCTTAAACACTAAAAAATTACATCACATCCCGCGCGTAGCGCGGACCAACCCTAGTAAATATTAAAGTAATGACAGTTAGTATATTTAAAAGTAGATCTAGTGACAAAAAAGTAATATGCCAAGTAGTTATAAGGATAAAAAATAAAAATGATCCTATTTTAATAATATTGATGTTAACTAAAATCTGAAAAAAATATTTCATCAACCTATTAACCGTTACCGGTTAGTTTGTAAAAATTCAGAAAATCCTGTTGTATTTTAAAAATAAATTGAATTTTTCTTATATATTTAATTGTAATAACAATGAATAAACTTGATTTGTGATTTTTAAAATTTTATGAAACTTTTACTATACGACTCGAAAAAATAATGATATAGAAAACCAATTAATATATATATATATATATATATTATTTAATATATTAATTAATTTATATTTAATGTAAAAAATATTATATTGTGTTATTTGTATTGTAATATTTTTCTGAATAATCTTATTTATATATAAAAAGTTTGGTGTTCGAGAGTTATTAGTAGAATATTTCTAAATTTTATAATTATTGATCAAAAGAATAAAATGTTATTTAAAAATGTCAATTTTATAATTTCTAATTATTTATAGATATTTTTGTAAATATGATACTATGTAGATTTGCTTGACTATTTAGAGAAAATATTTTTTGTCATACGTTTGATTCATTGCTTATAAACCCAAAAGGATTTACAAAATTGTTTTGAAGTAATTCATCACAACCACAATAAAACGAAGCCTTAATTTTTTTTAACAACATAAAACGAAGCCTTAATTATCTAAGGTGAGAAAATAATAATTTATAATAAAATAACACGTTTTGAAATTAGGTTACAATGGTTGAGTGGTTGTCTTGTACCAAGTGACGTCATCACCGCCCAGCCACCACCATTGTAAGTTTCAAAATCTCTCTCTCGCCGCACAACAAATTTGACCATTGATTTTCAGAAACCACCATCACATTATTACGAACAATTAAACTCATGGCAGTAAGTTAATTTATTAAGAATACGCCATCGATTATCATTAACAATTGGCCATATCAGAAACCAATCACATTCCTGATTCTCCATTAATCAATCGTCGAAAATGGTACTATGTTCCTGTTCTCCAACTATATATCTCAGTCATTTCTGAGAAATTATGTGTAAAAGTAAATTAGTGAATAGAACTTTGTTGTGAAGAAGAAACATAATTGTTGCTTTTAAAAAACGAAACTGTTAAAGACATATAGAATGTGGTTAGTGTTTAAATATAATTACATACAGTTACGTAAAAAACAGTTTTTTTTTAAGTAGGTCCAGTGGCAAAATAAGTAATATACCAAAGTAGTTGTAGGGGTAAAAAATAAGAATAATTCTGTTTTAATAAATTAGATTTTAGGACCCATCTTTACTCTTCTCAAGTATATTGTTTTCTTGGATTAATGATGAGAATTTTCACTGATGCAAAGACATACACGCACTATTTATAAAGAAGATGATAATAATGAGAATCTATCCATTCTCGCTAATTCATGTTATTTTAGGAATAGTATCGCAAATCATATTGGAACGGATACGTATCCACTTTACAAGGCATAATATAATTATAAATTAAAGTATAATTTGTTTCTATATTTTAGTTATTTTGGAAACTGGAATAGTATTTGCAAATCCTCGTAAACTTTAATAATTTTAAAATGTAAAGTGAATTTTAACTATATTTGCAAATTCAAAAGTTTTTCTGAATTTATATCTTTGAATTTAAGAAATATTTTTTAAAAATAAACTATTAAAATATATAATAAATTTTCAATCAGTTTTTAAAAATATTAGGTAAATAACTTATTATTTTGAAGAAAAAAATCACTATTATAGATTTTACCAAGTCTACTAAAACTTAACCAATAACTCCCACCTAGACTTAGACATGAAGACACGTCTAATGTGATCCTTCGGTAGAGAGTACAAAGGTAGATCAGATGTTGAATTCACATTAGATTATAGAGTACTTAAACTCATTGGGATGTTTATCGACCGTTTTGGTTATTGGGCGATTGGCATAAACTTTATATCTTGTGTGTTTCATGAAGCCGTGACCAGGTCACGGTGACCTACGTCAGCGGATGAGACAAGGACGCAACCTAAGTGAAGGAGCATGAGCTATCCATAGGGAAGGCTGAGGGAATAGAGAAAGCAATGAGGGTAGAGGCTGAACTAGTGGAGGTTCACTGAAATGTTTGATGTTTTTGCCTGTATGACATCCTCAATAGTTTTTTTATTTTAGTTAAATGCGAGTTGCGTTGTACTTGGGATATCCTAATCTAACTGAAGATGCTCATTAGTCAGGTGGATAAGAGAATTTATGAAATATATATGCAGATAAGAGATCAGGAGATTAATTTATAAAGAACAAAAGAAACATGAGATGAGAGAATAAGATTATAGCCTTCAACAAAGAGTTATTATAATGAACATCTCATTTCATGTGCATTCAAAGTCAATGTAACTTCCTAAAGCGTGTCATACTGATCAAACCAGTTCTTAGTTTATCAACAGACCAAGAATTTAACCCTATTTAACCTTCATTTTATAATAAGAGAAAAAATATTCTAAAATTTTGATATTTAAAAAATATCAGATTAGATTGCTGCTTTGGTATATTATTATTGATATTTTAAAATTTATGTGAAAACTTTGAATGATATATAGCTTCAATTTTGAAAATAATATGTTTTTCAAATTCAAATTACATTTGTTATTTCAAATTTTTGTATTCTTCAAAAAAAATTTGTTAGTTAATTTTTTGTTAGTTTATATATCGAATTGAGTGCTTTAATTGATTTAATTTATTTTTTTACTAAATTTAATATTGGTTTCCATTTTATTTTGAAATAAATATTTTTAATGAAAATCTTAAAAATAGAATAAAATAATAAATAACATGGTGATTTGACAACTTTTTGATGCACTAAATAATGGATGGTGTTAAAAACAATATGATATTATTAATAATTTATAATCTCAACTTAAAAATCATGTGTTTTAATTTTATATTGCTGTAATTATTTGGAAAATTTTCAATTTTATATTATTTATTATACTTGGGAACTATTTATGTTTCATTTCGAAAATTAATTATATTAAGTTAATACATTTATAATGTTTTGAAATTTGTTAGTTTACCTTGTTTAATATTGGTTTTTATATATGTGAAATAAACATATTTTGGAAATATTTATATTTTAAAAAATAGTAAACCAAAATGATGAATTGTCATAATTTGATTAGTAGTTTTAAATCTTATGTGTATTCCTTGTAACTTCAATTTTTATTTATAGTATTGGTTGTATTAATTAGGCATGGGAAAAAAATCGAAACCAAAGAACCGAATCGGAACCAAAGGCGAAATACTCGCCAGAACCGGATCAAACTCCTCAAATATCCAAATGCTTCCTATATATCTATAATTGAAATAACTGAATCAAATCGAAACGAACCGAAAACCGAACGTGTACCCGAATATATAAAATTATTAATTATATATACAATATATATAACATAACTAAATTCATATTTATTATTTAAAAATTATTAAAGTATCCAAATATATTTTTTAAAAAGTAAACTATTACAAAGTATTCGTATTACGAGGAAGTATCCAAAAGCATCTTGATATTTTATCTACAATATCTAAAATAATTCAAAATATCCAAATTTTTTATCTGAATCATCTTAATTGTTTGACATTTTATACAAAATACCCGATAAATAACTTAAATTATCCAAGTTACCTGAAATAATCGAACCTGAACCGAAACTAAATGAGAACCGAATTTTATCGAGATATTTTCTGATTTATAGTCTTACTATCCAAACTGAACCAAATATGAAAATATCCAAAACAAATCGAAAATAAGTCAAGAATTCCCTATCATAACTATCCATACATGAAATACTTCCGATACCGAAATGCCCAGTAGTATTAATATTTATGAAATCAAATTTCAATTGTTGGACACTGACCCGGCCCATAGGGCTTGGCCTAATTTAGGAGTGTATTTATAGGAAAAACAGCAAAATGATCTAAAGAGCGATCGAACTATACAACTTCAGTTGAATATAGTAACTTCGATTGGCGGAAACCAGTGGAGCTAAAGGAACGATTGAACACTAAAATCAAACTTAATAAATAAATTAACATATAGTTTCTTTGAATTTTGTCTAACGGCTGTATTATATGAAACAGTGTTGCTTGTTACAAAACTCAAAAGAAATCATAAACATTAACCATCGTTTTGGAATTTATAATACTAAGATTTATCCACGACTAACGACTTCTCTAACCGTTAAATGTTTACCATTTCTTTCTTTTAGAAACGTCTATGATATTTCAAAACAATACTTATCCACATGGAAACTAAATTCCAACTCACTCATATTTAAGTGCAATATGTTACGATAATTTCAGCTGAGTATATAAATTTCCCAAAGGAAAATATTCCTTGTGTTAGTTTGATGTCAACATCCATTGATACAAAACAAGATAACTATATTTCACATCATTTACAGACGTCTGACACTTTTTTAGTGCTTGGCATTTTTAGTCTATCATTATTACTATACACCAAGAAATTTACAGACGTATAGTATACAGCTTTAAACTAAATAATTTAGTGTCTAACATTTGTTCACTTACAAACAAACTAAAAATATGGGTAAGCAATATTTAAACAATACTTTAAATGGTCTGGTTTTGTCTAAAACCTTATAATTCCTTTTCCCCATCACAAACATATATAGAAATCTTGTAAATTTGTAAACTTATTTAAGTTTTGTACACTTTGGCATCATTTTAGGTTTTCCATAGTATTTACCAATCAAAAGTTCAAAGTTTTCATTAGGCGTGGCGTTCGAATATTATGTTCGGGTTTGGATCAGTTCTATCGGGATTCGGATTCTTCGAGTTTAAGAGATTTGTACCCATTTAAGCATTTGTAAATATGCATTTCGATATCAAGTCGGTTTCTCAGGGTTCTGGAACGGTTCAGCTCTAAAATATTTTATACGTATAAACACTTCGAAAAGGAAAATAATTCGTTTTTGGTTCCGTTTCGATTCTTTGATCCAAAATTGATTAAAATTTAGCTGAAACCATCATATTTATCTAAAAATTAAAATAACCATAAATTATTAATAATTCAAATAAAATCTTTTTGATACAAAATTTGGCATTTAGTTTTTATAATGTTACAAAATAATAGTAAAGATTGTGAAAAATCATTCAACTAAATCATAAGTTAAAATATAAAAAATAAAACACATGGAATCATAATTTTAGAGATTCATGCTTTTAAGTCGATATGGATCAATTCTTATTGGGTTAGGTCTATTCGATTCGGTTTTTATTGGATCAGGTTTATTTGGATCGTTTCTTTTCGGTTCTTGTTCTTTTTGGTAAAGGAATTTGAGACTTATTTAGGTATTCGTAAAAAAAATTGATTGGTTTCGGATCGGATATTTTTACGTCGGATGGGTCCGGAAAAAATGTCCATATTTAGTTTTCATTTATCTCAAATCACCCAAAATAATTTTTAAAAAATGAGCATTTATCATACAAGTCAGACAATAACAAAAACAAAAGTAGAAACTATAGTAAGATGAGTGGCACATGTATCATGATCAGAACTATACCTATGCAAAGCGTATATGGTCCCAAATATAATCTGAAAATCATAAACTCTCGTTACACTAGTTATCAAAAATAAAAATACTTAGCTAAGAAGAATAAAGAAAATTAAAGGTTTATTATAGCATGTGTAAGCAATTATTAATGACATCAATAGCTAAGAGTGAGTCAGTCGTATGACATAAGGTCTACTTGGTTCTTCTCATCTTGAAAACTCTCTTCACACTTGACAAAGCATTCCTCTGCTTGTTCATCATGGCTATCTTGATCTTCTTCCTTGTCTTTGTGTCAATGATCTCTTTATCTCATCAAACATTCTACAATGGAAAAGATGATCACAATTCTCCCAATTGTGATCACTTTTCAAAATTCTCAACAAATGGATACCTTGTCTTCAAGGTATCATCCAAAGGTTGTGGAGAGTTCTCAAAAGTCCAAGAAGCTGTTGACTCAATTCCTCCTTTAAACCAAGTTCCAAAGCTCATCCTTGTTGACTATGGGATCTATAGGTAAGTGTATATAGATATATTCATGCTCTGATAATTTTTGACTTTCTTTAACACAAAAGAAGCTAATGAAACTCATGATTTTGTTAGGGAAAGAGTCCTCATTCCTTCAAACAAGATGAACATTGTGATGCAAGGAATGGGATATTTAAGCACTTCCATTGAGTGGAACAACACAGCAGCCTCTTCCAATGGGACATTCTCTAGCTTCTCTGTTGGAATCTTTGGAGATTCTTTCAAAGCTTTCAACATAAGTTTCAAGGTATTGAGTTTATGGTTTGTTTGCTTGTAGATCAAGTATTGTGTTATGGAAAACCTAGTACATGCTGAGCAATTGTTAAAACATTTGACTTGTTTGCATATGATTGGTGTCAAGAACAATGCTCCAGCACCAAACCCTGGTGCAAAGGATGAACAAGGGCTTGCTATAAGGGTTGATGGGGACAAAGTAGCATTCTTTGGTTGTGGGTTCTTTGGGAACCAAGACACACTCCTTGACCAACAAGGAAGACACTTCTATAAAGAATGCTTCATTGAAGGGTCAATTGACTTTATATTTGGTAATGCAAGGTCTCTTTATGAGGTAAACCAATGTCTTTCATAATCTTTTTTAAAAAAGAAAGCTTCTTAACGTGTAGATTAATGATTTGAAATCAAAACGAATGGTCAGGATTGTATAATTCACTCGGTTGCAAAGGAAAATACTTTGGGGTGTATTACGGCAAATGGGAAGGAATCAGAAACAAACCAAACAGGATTTTCTTTTGTTAATTGTGTGATCAAAGGAAGTAGCAAAGTGTGGCTGGGACGTGCATGGAGACCTTATGCCACGGTTGTCTTCTCCAGGACATACATGTCCCGAGTTGTTTCTCTTGATGGTTGGAATGACATGGGAAATCCTATGAGCCAAAGGTTTGTCATGTCCACAAATGAAACTAAGAAACACATATCTTTCATTAAACTTAAAATCGGTTTTAACTTTTCAGGACAGTTTACTATGGAGAACACCGGTGCTATGGACCTGGTGCGAATCACAGTCAAAGGGTTCCCTATGCGAAGCAACTCACTGATGTTGAAGCCGCCCCTTTCACCAGCATCAAGTTTATTGATGGCGACCAATGGCTCTAGAACAGAGCACCTCAAGACTACTCCAAAGCTTTTAATCTAGCATATAGGTTTACTAAGCATCTGATTACACAATGTTGTGGAAGTCATGATCATAGTCTTACGGATAGTATATGAACTCAAGCTAGCGTACAAGTTAATGCACCTTCATCTTGTAAATATTTGGAATGAAATGATCACTTATCTATCTTAGATGATGAATCTTGTGAGCAGTTCTCAATCAATTATTGTTCCATTATAGAAGTTGCCGAATCCACTTTCATAGTCTTATAAAAGATACTACCAGCCTCCTTTAATATCATAACTGGTAGTGTTATATAAACTGCCATCTAATGACCTTTGCATCATACTTGCAAATCTTGGTTCTGTTCTTGAGGCCTTTTCCTCTGTTTTGGATATTAGCCATGCAATTCTTGAGGCCTTTTTCCTCTGTTTTGGATATTAGCCATGCAATTCTTGAGGCATATTCACATTCTTGGTTCGGTTCTTGAGGCTTTTTCCTCTGCTTAGCGTTCCTTATACTGTCCAGGATTTGGGAAATCTTGCAAGAAGATGCTCTTAGCAACCTTTATATCTCCTGCAAACACCAAGCTGCTTCTCTGACTCCAGTGACCTATTCAGGACTCCAGAGAGGCTCCTGGTCTCCTCCCATTTGCTTACTGAAATCCCTCATTCACAACATCATGATGGTACAAGGAAGAGTCCTAACTTTTTGAGCACAGATCCTAAAGGTAGTGGTTTCTCTTTGATATAAGAGGGATCCATAGTTCCATGTGTGCCACTTGAAGCTTCTCCTTTGTTCAGAGGGTTTCCTCTTTGATCATGCCCATTATATTAACATAACACCAGCATTTTTTAATTCATTTAGTATAACATACATGATCTTATCTTGTGCTATAGTATGATGCATAACATATTATCACTCTTTGATGATAAATATTTTACATCAATGGTATTAATGCGCCCCCCCCCCCCCACACACACACACACATCCTCACTAATCTCACCTTTGGTTATAATCCAAAATTAAAAGCTAATCAAGTTGCCTTTAAGACATACAACTTCTGCTCACGTATCCAACAAGGCAAACCTTGTCAACAATGTTACAAAGAGAATGGTCCAATCTTTGACAATGAGAAATCATCTACTTACAAGGACGAGCCTTGCAACTCACGTAACTGCAACGCTTTATCTACCAACGAACGTGGATGCGACGAGTCTGAAGACGTATGTAAGTACCGTTACTCGTAAGGAGACCCATCTTTCACGAACGGAAACGTTGCTACAAAGACAATCTCCATTGGTTCTGCTTCAGGCTCCTCTGTTTCTTTCCCCGGAACTGTGTTCGGTTGCGGCTAAAACAATGGTGGTAACTTCGACAGGACTGGTTCAGGGGTCATAGGTCTAGGTGGAGGTCAGTTATCTCTAATATCTCAGCTCGGTTTATTGATTTCGAATAAATTCTCTTATTGATTGTCACACAAGTAAATGGCGCAAGCAACTTAGGAACCAACTCGATTCATTCTGGTAATATGACTCCTTTGTTATACAAAGAGACTCAGAATTAATATTACTTGACGCTCGAAGCTATCTCCATCGGCAAAACAAAGATTCCATACACGAGCAGCACGTATTACCGATTTAACATCTTTCCAGACTTAATTAATCTTCTACTAATGTCTACAAAAGTTATGCGGGGGAGTAAGAGCATAGAGAGAATAAATAATAAAATGTTTAAATATATATATATATATATATATATATATATATATATATATACTATTCGATTATTAATTTATATAAGGAAATAAAGAAGAGGATATGATTAATTAGCTTGTTAGAAACAACTGCATGAAAAGGGGAGAAAGAGACGACATGTTGCATGAGGAAGAGAGAAGATGGTCTAATACATTATATCAGTCTCTCTAAGAGCTCATAGCCATAACATGATGTTCAAACAAACCATTAACATTGTGTAGTCAGTTCATCACACGTGTTTCTGTTAACGATACTTGAATGATTCCCCTTCATTACCTAAATCTTGTGTTATTATACGCCGTAGTTACGGTTATTTCTCATATCATATTAACGTTGGTAGCGAAGCATATATGTATATGTGTGTTGCCTCTTCCTTTAATAAAAACAGCTCATGAGAAAATAAAAGTTAAGATTTGTTCGTATACATTTCATCGTAAAGAAAAAAAAAATCATCAAGTATTTTACAGTGTCACCATCAATTTATCATATTATACGATTAAAAACCATATGATGATATAATCATTTTGGTATAGATAAAATATTGCTAGTCAACTCATTCAGCAAACAAAATCGTTACGAAGTTTTGGTTATCCAAATCTTTAAAACCGTACAAATATTACAATTGTACTCTTCATTCAAGAAGTAAGCTATTCGTCTAAATTGGTCATGCCATAATATTAGTGACTAGAGTTGCAGGAGGGCTGGAACAAGGTTTATATAGTTTGAAAAAAAAAAGCAAAATAACTAAGTAACATATTATGCGATTAAAAACGATTTGATATATAGAGAATGATTATTAATAGATATTAAAAGCAGATAGATCTTAAGAGAAAATATCTCTATAGAAAACGTGGGCAAGGCGCCTTTGGTCCTCTTTTCTTCATGGGCGGCTTTGGTGCTCTTTTCTTCAACGGCGGCTTTGGTGCTCTTTTCTTTAACGGTGGCTTTGGTCCTCTTTTCTTCAACGGCGGACACCTTATGATGCATGCCTCTTCAAGATAGCCAGCAAAGCAAGTTTTAGGATCTTCGACACAGCACAGAAACTCAAGTGTCCATGGCTCTCCCATCATTTTTCTAACACACCTTTCGTATCCCTTGGGATGTTCCAGATCGTGTTGGCCTTCGTAAATCAAGCAAGTTTTATCATAATTAGTTTATAACAATCAGAACCAATATATATACATTAGTTTTGGTTTCAAGCACTAAATAGATAATAAGTGACTCAACAAAACCTTACATTGATTAAGACCAAAGAGAGAGACCAATACGAGAACGATAACCAAACTCTTACAAGCCATCATCCTTTGCTCTTTACTTATGGCTTATGAGACAATATATAAGAACTGTGTGTATCTCTTTTGCAAAGGCATTGGAATATATAAGGGACAGAATCCTTCACAAGCCTATCGATTTTGTTAACTACATCTTATGTAATTTTAACATTTATGTGTTTTCCATTTTTAGGTCACTAGATATTTTACATATATACATATATATAAATTAACGATGACATTGATTTATACTTTACATGTCTATAAATATTTCCTCATTTCTTTCAATGTATTTTCCTTTTTCTTTTGTCAGTTTTATATATTTCCACCTTTGGTATTCATCTCTACATTTCTGTTTGATTTTATGATTTTGTTTAGATTTAGGCGTTTGTAACTGCATTTGAACTTAACCCAAACCAAACTTGATCTGATTTGTAATTATATTCAAACGTATCTTGTATCACAGTATTTTGGATATTGGTTTACCCCAATCAATACTAAACCCAAACAAATATTTTAAAAAATCCAAAACATGACCTGACAGACCTAGTAATTTAGATCTGAATTATCAACATGATACAAGGAAATTGACTTGTTTTATGAAAAATATATAACCATATGTTCACTCATCTACATTTTAACTATAATTAAAATTTTGGTTTGACTTGTTTTGAATGCTTAACATCCTTAAGTACAAACCACCATTTCAATTACGAATATTATATAGTTAATATATTATTTTTAATTAAGAAGGGACTAAATCTTTTTTAAGTATATTACGGTTTTGAAAATCTTTGGACTGATCATAAGCCAAATCGATAATCCTGAAGGAAGGAACTCTTGTAGCTTCGGTTGCCAATATCAGTCACAGCCTATAAGTATATGCAGTTGGAAAATATCAGTATATACTATATAATAACCAAAAACATTGATAATAACCAAAAACATTGATAATAACCTCAGTTACGTTAAGCCCATATCGTCGCACTCATCTAACCGAAATTACTAAAATGAACGTATATCGTCGCACTTGCCATTTCCTATATGCTGTGATGATCATCTAATGGGAAAATATATGTTTCTTGACTTGCAATTTCATTAGGCCTGGAAATTACTTTCGAGCTCAACCGAAATTTGGATGATTTTACCCAGTGAATCCGATCAGCATTACATGAAAAATGAATTAAAACCAGTTTGGCTCGATTCGGAATCTTCAACCCTATCCGTTCTCCAACATTTATCTTCAATTCTCATTGGTTCAACATAGGCAAAAGTATAACTTTTTGGCTTTCATCTAGAAAATGACATGGTTAATTGTACCCGTCCGGGTCAATTAAAATGCGTCATTTCATATTGGTACACTCTTGTTGCATTGTATCTATGATGGTATAAAGTAATTTCTACGGTTTCGATTTATATGAATCACTTTGGTTGAAGGCTAATAGATTAGATTAAACATATGGATAATGATATTTATTATCTGTATACACTAGTATTTTCTTCCGTGCTGCACGGGTATTTGTTTTTATATTACAACAGTCCTGGCGAATATTGAATGGCCCAAAACTGTTAGGGTAAACATTTTATAATAATTAACCCCACCGTAAATCGACTCTATATCCACGGAAAACTTCATTTTTTGATTCATACACGTATGAAACAGTTTTTATTTAAAAAGATCAAGTACCTCGATGACTGAAGTTGAATTCGAGACTTCTGGCACATCTGTGAAAAGGAAGTACTACTGGAATATAAACACTTCTAAATATTCATGCAAACTTTTTAATCGTAGATGATTGCATGTTACTTATGCCCGATAGCGGATTTTAGTTGCTTGTATTTAATTTAATGAACTCAAATTGATCTATAGTATAGATTTGAAGTTTGTTAAACACATCATTTCATGGACTGAAACAAAATAAACATCGACCGACTTAGTTAACGATGTTTAGTGTTTAGCATGTTTTAGTCCTCATTCGAGTCTAATCGAGTGACAACTACATAAAATAAGTGATGGAGCCAGAAACTAGGATAGGAAGTTGTTAAAAAAAATTAAACTATTAAATTTTAGAAAACAATTAGTAAGAATTACGAAGTCAGAGACAAAATTCAATATTAAATAGAAAGTATCTGCATGCATTTTTGTCTTTTTCCTCTCCATTCGTTCGTTGAATTGGTTTTGTAGGACATGTCATGTTCTCTATTTCTTTATATTCTTTGTATCATTCCGCATTAAACTTTGAGATTACTTTTCGCACAGAAGAAAACCAGTTGACTAAAAAGAAAGGAAAATTCAGTTTTTTTTTTCACGACAAAATTTAGTTTTTTTTTGTTGAGAAACATGGGTTTCTGTTTTATACTGAATTTTATGAAAATAATGTTTTTTCTTTGTTCAACACTGTTTTAGTTGTCAATATTTCACATGAGGTATTCAATTTTCTGGAAAAGGAAAACAATGTCTTGTGCCAAATATAAAACTAAAAATCTGAAACCGCATAATAAGAGAGAAAATAAGAGTATATAAATTATATGATAGTTATCTCAAATATTTTTAAAATGTTATGAGATATTGACACGTTTATTTTATGTGAAATTAATGAAAGAGTAGGTATATGAGAGATTGTATTAAACTAATGCACATTGTGACTTAGCATCCTTCAGTTTCTTCATAAAATAGTCAAATCTTTTTTATAATCAAGCCGGTCCGGAGCACATGCAAAGTAAGCCACCGCGTAAAACATTATAATTTTTTTAAAAAAAGAAAGTTTAGTTCTATATAGGGCATGAGAAAAAAATTCCATTAAAAATAAAGGCACATAATTCTAAGTGAACTTAGTGCATCAAGTACGTAGATCAGCACAGCTTATAATAATTGCCGAAGTCAAAAGATTAAATCGTATAGTTTAAATAATATGTATAAAGTCAAACAATATAAGTTTTCAAAAAAAAAAAGTCAAACAATATAAAACGAACGTACGATAGTTATAAGAGCACCTCCATTGAAGATTTACGGAGGGAGTTCACACGAAAATCAAAAAAAAAAATAATAAAATAACAAAAACCTATGAACCCCTCTCTCTTAAAAACTCCTTTCTCATGAGGTTTAACACGTGGCGGCTCGGAATTGGCCTAAATTTTTCTTTTTTTTTAGAAAAATCAGAAAGAAAATAGAAAATTTTTAATAATAAAAAATGATTCAATGAACCCCAAGAGAGAGTTCATTGATGTGGATGCTCTAAGGACAAATTGCTGACGAGCAGTTGCATCCGAAACTCAAACTAAATTATGAAGGTGACAAGACACAAAACGAACAAATTTCACGTTCTAACTTTGCTTCAGCTATTTATTTTTTTTTGCTAAAATATATAGATTCTCTGTCGTCATGTATTCCGAGTTTCTAACCACGTGGTTAAAAAGTTTAAAGTTCGAAGGGGTTCTCCTCTGCGTCATCATCTCTACGTCATGGCTACTACGCCATGCACGATAAATATCAGATACTTAGCTGTCAACTTTAATAATTTAATCTAGAGATACTGCTATTTCCCTAACGGTAAATAATTTGTACTACACAGTACACACTGAAAAGTTGCAACCATTCTCATGGATTTTATTCAACTTTTTTTTTTTGAAGGCTGGATTTTATTCAACTTGATCGCTTGTTGTATAACTAATTTAATTAATCAAGTATCTAAACCAGCTAAAGACTCTTATTTTGTCCCAAATGATTAATTATTGGTACGATCATGGTATATGCTTTGTATATATATATACATGTCCTACCACAATTTTTTTTGCATGTACAGTTACTACATGTGGTGATCAAAAGATCGGGTCAGAACTAATTGAAATGCATAATCTAAAACAATTCGTAACATGTTTTTCAATCAACATAAATATATATATATATAATAGCTACATCAATATATTTTCGTAGTACTTTTGATGATTTAGCACTAGTTCATACATATTTTAATTCTAAAGGGGCAAATCTCTTAAATTGAGTTTTTTGAATTTCTTTGTCAAAAATAGATTTTAAGAAAAAAAATAACTAAAATAATTTTTTTTTGTTTTGAAAATTTTAATATTTAAGAAAAAAAAATTAAATCTCACCTCCAAAACTCAACCCATAACTTTAAACTCTAAGTTTAGATTATTTAACCCAAAATGTATAAATATATATTTACACTATTTAATAAAGTTTATTTTGATTATTTTTCTTCTTGAATACTATTTTCGTAATAATTTTTTTCTTGTTTATCTTAAGGTATTTTTAATACGGAAAAACTAGTGTTTTTTTGTTTACTTTTAGAAAGTAAGCTAACATAATCAAAAGCGTACAGTTCCGTAGTTTTTCGAGTAAGTGGAACTTGGAAGACTCGCTTATTACTGGAAGGCTAATCTACGTCATGGGCTGAATATAACTGATACGCCAAC